>JBBHKE010002397.1:543453-612070 GCA_037447655.1 Zygnema cylindricum | reverse complement strand
AGAGAGAGAGATAGGCGGAAAATCACCATGGCTGCCTCTTTGGTGGCCAATGTGTCAAACTAAGAGAGAGAGAGAGAGAGGTTGTCTTTAACTTTAAGGTTAGATTGGCCTAGTTTTGAACCTAGGTCCTGCATGGTCCAAAGATAGTCGTCCACCTTATCTAGTAAGTCGTAGTAGAATCGTTACGGATATAGGGTTTTATAATGTTGAAATTTATGTATTTTCTAGGTTTGAAATAGGAAAATAAAAGAAGAGAAAACAACAAAGGCATCCTGCTTCTCACTCACCTCTCTAAGTCCTCACACTTGTCGCTGTCACTGAAGATTGGAGAGGGAGGGAGTCAGAGCCATGGCAGCCTATACAGTTTTAGAAGACTGAGAGTAGGCAGGATTTGATCCTCAAGTAGCCGTTACCTTTATCCTATTAGTCTCGGACCAGTGCTAAGGTATATAGGGTTTGATAATTATTTAAACATGTACGGGTAGACGAATTCATTTAACGGGACGAATAGTTGTTTAGAACATAGAAACAATTTAAATATAGTACGGATACTTTACTTCGCGGAACGAATACCGCGCATTTGTTTCGACGGCGAAACAAATACCGCGCGTCTATTTTCGACGGCTAGAAATGGAGGCCGGTTTTAATCGAACGGTCGCGATAGTTGCCGACACTGCGGATTAGGCGTTTTGATGGTTTTCATTCCTCCCCACATCAAATGACATGTGGTACAATATCACAAGCTTGCGGCATCTCCGGAGAATATGGGAGCGAATCCGGATATGGCAAGCGTCGACATTTTGGCCATGCCGTACGATGGTCGTACATAAAGTACTCTGGATCTAGTAATAGAGGGTTTAGAGTGGAATTAGGACTTAGAAAATTTGGTAGGTAGCCTCCTCTCTCCCAGAGTGCTTCTATACAAAAAGTCAACTTTGACCCTCCATAACTATTTACTCAGAGGAGCAAATTCAGTGATTCTTTTTGCTGCGGACTCAAGGGAGTCTAGGCTACACAGAGGTGTAGTTGGTCAGAGTCTTTTCCTGCCAGCGTGGCAGTATTTCTTAGGGAAATTCAAAGTGGGTGAATGTGTCCAAAACTCATATTCTAACTTTGCATCCTGTGGTGGAATTGAGCACACATAAAGTCTTCTTTCACAGGGGTGAAGCTGTATTGGGGATTTGATTGTCAGGGTGTCAGTCATTTGGGTTTACATCAACTACGAGTCGGCACTATCTACATAAGCTTCTTTGGATCTGCGAATTCTGTGGGGGGATTGGACCCCATAGAATTTCAGATAAAGATATAAACAGCTCACATAATTATACTTCATTTAACGGTATTAAACGAACTGGTGAACATGCTTTATTATACTTCATTTAACGGCATCAAACGAACTGGTGAACATGGAAGCAGAGAAGTACGATGGTCGCAAAGAACATTATGTGAGCCATCTAAATCGGGCGGATGACATTTTAGGAGATTGTGGGAGCGGACGGCTCGCATGAGCGCTAGTAGCCCAGAATGGCTCCTTTGGCGGATTACGCCAAAATAGCCACAGATTGACACATGGCAAGTCACTAGAGGTCGGCGGAGAAGGACGAGACAAATCCATGGCGTCAAACATGGAAGGTATATACCATCATTAGTGGTGTCATACAGCTGCCGTACAAATTTTGCGGTGGCTAGTAAATATCTGTAAATTGATTCGTGGTACTTCACAGTCCTCCCATTGGCCGTGGGTTTAGTTAATAGATCCGATGAGTAGGTAATCTAGCACTTAGATTTTTTAGGAAATTCTTTTGAAGCCCTCTCTCCCAAAGGCCATTTGTAAAAATTAGCTGCTTTTGAACAGTCATAACTCCATACTCAGAGGAGCAAATTTGGAGATCTCTTTTGCGTTCCACTCAAGGGAGTCTTGTCCTCACGAGGTGAGGTTGGTCAGAGTTTTTGCCTTCTTGGGTGGTAGATATACCTTGATGAATTGCAGTGGGTCACGTTTATCCTAAAGGCTTTGTTTAAGCTGCTCATTCTGTCGTACTATGGAGTCCACAAAATTTCAGGCTATAGGCCCACCCTCTAGGGTACCCATGTTATAAATTTGAATATAAATTTGAAATTTCTTGATCTGAGTTCATCTGGAAAAGCTACTCTCTTGACAAAGACCATTTCTTTTACCTTGAGACATGTATCTCTTGACAATCATGCCTTGGTTTTAGCCAGAACTGACCTTTATGTCTTGACCCACTAGGTCACGTTTCGGTATAGGGTGGTGAAGGGTCACATAACGATTCCTTTCAAAACTCACAAGACGTTCACTTGCCATCAGCTCTTCCTGAATTAAGTTTTTTCTTCGTCAAAACAACATTATAGTCAAATCATGAGGAATTGCTAATAGTGTGGTCATTGTCAAATGAGCTGGCGACCATGTTGCGGTTTATGAGAATTCTAGGATTCTTGAAGATAACCATTTTCATGAACAAAATTCCCTATTTGAATAGAACATGTGAAGGGTGTTGAACCAAATGCTGCCTTAAACTGGCTCTTTGTTTAACTTCTCCTCAACCCTTAATATCATTTGTTGTTGCGACCTCGTAGTAATAAAACTCTCCCACATTAAGTGCATTCAATTCCAGCATGTTTTACACCAAAGAACCATTTGATTCCTTAAAAAGACCAACACAAGAACTTGATTCATAAGTACTGTGGAACAAAAACTTACAGGACCAGTAGCACAGTTAAGACGGCGATTGTGAAGACGAAGTCGCACAAAAGAAGCCATTTCCAAAACAAAAGGGCGACTGCTGGCCATGGCTCCTCCCTCCACATCCGTACGAGTAAGATGCCCATCGGGAAGCCCGGTACACTTGGCATCCTGAGATTGGATATCCCCCACATCATTCTCCTTCTTGCCAGGTGGCAAAAGCAGGAGCTCTAAAACTTCCCCGTCAGCCTCATCGAGATCGAGACGACAAGTAATGTGGTCATTGGCTGTCGCTCTCGATTGCTTGCGATTGGACTTCGGGTCTCCCAGTGACACTTTGAGGGCATGGGCCTCTGAAGAGTAGAGAAGAGCTTGATGACTTGGAGCAAATCCCACAGAGAGAGGTTGTTTGTTAGCAGCCAAAACCACTCTCTCTGAGTCCAGTGTGCACGTAGCCGTCACTCCAAAAGAGCCCTGTGGACCACAAGAGTCCCTCGATGTTAAAGGCTCAGTTTCTCGATTTTTTCCCCTTTGTCTATTTTCAGTTTCTCTGTTTTCTGCCTCTCTGCTATCTCCTTCTCTTCTTTCTGTTTCTCGATTTCACTTGATAGTATTCTCCCTAAAAGTTAGGTTTGTGTCTAGACTTTTCTGTTTTTCTCAGGTTCACTTGAACACATTATCCCGTAAAAGGGAGGGCTTAATTCCGACTTCTTTCCTTTTGTCTTTTCCTTCTTTTCGGTATAACTCCACTGCTGACCTCAAGAAAGGTGAAATTACATGACTGAGCTCACCTTAGCATATGCGAAAAAATGTCTGGCAGCCAGTAGAGGTTGTTGTGAAGGAAATTGTTGACAGTTTGGCGCAAAAATTGGCGTAGGATTTCTTCGGACAAGTCTTTATAATATTTTTTTCAGCCAAAGAGGATGTTTTTCGTAAAACGGATGGCGCCTCACTCCGAAAGGCTTCAAAAAGAGCCTCCAACAGTTCAGCCATAGAGGGGGCACTATTTTATAAACAGTTTTAGGGGGTATTGTCCGGTGATAATCCATGTCCTCCCCGACCGCCACCAGGGTTTGGCAGGGTCAGATTCTTTTGGGCACCACGATCCTTAGTGAAAAAAATGGATTCAATGGAGGAGGAAGAGGAGAAAACCACTTCGGGATTGGAGGAGGCTACCAAAGGGAAGGGGCCAGCAAAGGTAACCCTGTTAACCATCTGGAGCTTTTGTAGAGATGAAAACTGAGGCAAGCGATCCTCAGTTGTGGAGGTACAAAAACGAGGTGGCCAAGCACTTCATCCTTCGGAGTATGATCAAGGCGATCGCACTCCAGTACCTTGAGGTGGATTCCGCCGTCGACATTTGCAGTGCGTTAGACCCACTTCAGGACCAGCAGCTCATTGATCACAAAATCACCGCCTATCGGTATAAAGGGGGAAGTATGAGATAATACTGTAATGATTTGGCAGTATTGTTTGCTGAATTAGCACGTGCAGGAAGTCCTCAAACAGAAAAGAAAAAAGTTCATGAAAGTTTCTATAGTGTATGAAAACATTCTTAACCGGTTACAAGAACTAGGATATGCTATTTGGAAGTGGGAAAAAACAGTGGGGATGACCTTAGTAAGGGAGAACATTTTGGAGCTAAGGAAAGATAGTCCAAGTGTACAAGCCTTGGCATCCGGAACTGATTCGAGGATGCGTGGTGATCGCCCTTCCGGAAATGATTACAAAATTTTCGGTGGGAAAAGAAAAGTTTGAGGGGGTTTGGATGGAAAGTGGAGGGGACATCCGAAAGGAGTATGCAATTTTTGCAAGAAGCCGGGGCACTAAATGGCCGATTGTAACCGACTTGCAGCTCTAAGGATCAAGGATGTGCAAGCTAATGTAAGCCAAGGAGAGAAGAAGAAGGCTCTTCACACACAAGTTCATGGAGATGAGGATGAGGAGTTAGCCGATGGGAACGAAGATTTGGAGGAACTTCTTCTGAATGAGTAGGATAGGAAACAGGTGAAGATTCCGAAAAAACAAAAATGCCTCTTTTAAAGGAATCCGGGAGAAATCGGAGGAAGGATGGATCATCGACTCTAGAGCATCAATGCACATGTGCCGAGATGAAAGGTTGTTTACAAAACTCAAGAAATCAGTTGAGATTGAGCTAGGGGATGGGAGGATAGTAACAACTAGCCTAGTTGGGTCATTTGATCTCGCAATGTTAGTGGATGGGAAAGCATCAATTGTAACCTTGTCGGATGTATTGTATATCCCAGAGTTGAGCAAAAATCTGATCTCAACTTTTGTGTTGAATGACAAGGACTTTGACGCTAATACTAGCGAGGGAATTATGACAGTTAGTTTCAAAGATGAGATTTACATCATAGCTGAAAAGGGAAGGCAAGGGATGTTTCGCATTGTTTTGAGTAATGGCAAACAAGGAGTTTTGTATACCTGTGTCAATGATGTATTGTTATGGCATAAGAGGTTGGGACATGTTCATCTAGAACTGGCTAAGGGAAATGAGTTCTAAGGAAACTGTAGAAGGGATTAAGTTTGGGGGTGAAATGGGGGATTAAGTTTGGGGGTGAAATGGGAATGGATGATTGCAGTGGATGTGCACAGGGCAAAATACACAGGTTACCATTCCAGTTTTAGAGGGGAAAGGGTACTAGATTTGGTACACATTGATGTCTAGGGACCAGCTAGAGTCCCATCTGCTTGGGG
The DNA here is from genome assembly GCA_037447655.1 of Zygnema cylindricum. Taxonomy (NCBI): domain Eukaryota; kingdom Viridiplantae; phylum Streptophyta; class Zygnematophyceae; order Zygnematales; family Zygnemataceae; genus Zygnema; species Zygnema cylindricum. The sequence continues at coordinate 606,648 of JBBHKE010002397.1, read as the reverse complement.
TCAAAGATATGTGCTAACTATCACAAATGATTGGTCTCGCTATTCTCGAGTATATTTTATAAGAACTAAGTCAGAAGCATTCTCAGTTTTGAAAGAATATAAAGCATGGAGTTAGAAGCTTCATGAGACACCTATTAAGAGAATAAGGACTGACAAAGGAGGGGAATATACTTCGAAGAAGTTTGAGGAGATCCTTAAAGAAGAGGGTATTCAACACCAGTTAACTATACCTTATAGTCTAGAACAAAATGGAGTAGCCGAGCGACTAAATAGGACACTCGGAGGCAGTGTTAGGTGCATGATAATTGATAAGAAAATTGGTTATCAATTTTGGGCCGAGGCTATGAACTGTGCCAACTATCTCAAAAAATAAGTTCTTACATCAGTTTTGAAAGATGTAACTCCTTATAAAAGGTGCACTGGAAAAAAGCCAAATTTGTCACATCTTAAAGTCTTTGGAAGTCAGGTCTATAACTTAAATAATGACAAGTCTATCTAGAAAATGGAAGAAAAGGGAAGTCGAAGATATCTGGTAGGATATTCAGACGATGTCAAAAGATACAGGGTGTATGATCTGAAACAAAAAGATGTGATTCTAGTAAAGCACCTAGTGGTAATGGGCGAAGGGAAATCGGTCGATCCCTTCAAGTTCAATAAGGTAGTGAAGAACAGAGTGATACCAAATGACATTTCGGAAATAGAACCACAAGTTCCGAGGCTAGAAACGGATGAAAGAACTGAAAAGGTGGAAGGAAAGGAAGAACAATCGAAGGGTGAACTTCCAGTGGAAACCGAACTCCCATTGGATCCAAGAGTTCGGGGAGACATTCTTGGAGGAAGTGAGACCGAGGAGGAACAAGAGGAAGAGCAAAAACCAATTGGAAAGAACCCAAGAATGCCATCCATACATGCCTCAGTATTTGAATGAGGAAGGAGAATGAGTAAAAAGAATTTTTTGTAGCGAACTTCTAATTATTTCGCTTTAGTCCTTTTTAACTAAATGTTGAATATGACTTTTTTTTCCTTTTTTATTGTTGTCTCGTTTATAACGAATATTAAGCAAATATGACAGTTTGCATTCTGTCATGCATTCAAATTTTTTCGATAGACATTTGATATTTTTTTGAATCTTTTTTCTTTATAACTCATCCTCACTAAATGTCGTGTTTTTTTTTTTTTTTTTTTTTTTTTTCTTTTATTTCACTTTCTAAGAACTCATTATACTTCATTACAGGACTCATAAATATGTTTTCCATAAAAAAAAATGTAAATACTATAATAATAATGTATATTTACCGTTAGTAAATAGACCATTAGTAAATAAATAGACCATTAGTAAACAAATAGACCATTAGCAAATAAATAAACCATTAGTAAATAAATAAACCATTAGTAAATAAATAGACCATTAGAGAATAATGTAATTTCACCAAATGTATCATCGATAGACAATTTCATCATCACACTTCGACGGATTAAATACTTACAATGAGGTTTTATGAGATTTTTTTTTTTTTGAGGGTCCATCAATCAATTTTTTGAGCATATCACAAAAGATTGACATGCGAGACTCAATTAGTCAACCGAACGTAAATGGTAAAACTGAACAACATGAGTAAACATTTACCCATAAGAAAGACGAAAATCGGTTATGCATTATTTACAAGAAAGTGTAAAAAAAAAAGAAAGGAAAAAAAAAAAATGTTTATTTCTATACAATCTCGAATCTCATGTTGCTCCCTTTTCTTTTTGTTGAAAACTGTTTTTAAGTACATATTTTGGTCCAACAACAAAAGGAAGTTTAAAATTAAGAGTCATTCTAACAACCACTTGTGTACAATAATATATGATTAATGCAAAGGAGAGTGTAGGTCTATTGAATCGGTTTAAACATTGGCTGGAGCTCTTTTTAGACCGTTTAAACATAGAAAAGTCTTGATGAAATCCATTTAAACGTCGATGAAAGCCCTGTTGAAGTCTGTTTAAACAACAGTGGAGTCCTTTTAAAATCCGTTTAAACAAGTGTTTCTCGTTCGAAGGAGGAACGGTTTTAAGTTCCTCTTTTTGTTCTCTTTTTGTTAGTGATTTGGTGATCTTGAAGTCCGAAATAACTGCAAAGATCAAAGAACATAAAAAATAAAAGACCATGAGAAAAAAAAATAAGAAGTTTACGCACAAAAAAAAACCAAAAACAAAAAAAAAAGTTTTGGACAAGATTGTCGACAAATTATCAGCAAGTTCGGTTTTCGCCACGTCTTGTCACCTTTCTACAATTACTGCTAACTTTACTATCTCATTTTCCTTCGTAAAAAATGTCTTTAAGTGTCATCAAACCAGAAATTATTATGTCTATTATTGTGTCTATTATATCCGGATCGACCAACATTATGGATGTGCTTAAAGTTAAAAACAACAAAATAACAACGCGATAAAACAAAATGTGAAATAGCATAAAAACAAACAGGCGGGAAAATTATCTCTGGCCACCTTAACATGTCACCCAAATATTTCTTCGCGAGAATGAAAAGATAACGTTCCTCTAAAAAATTTGGTTTAGGAAAAAATACCTCCTTTAACTTTGTTTATAATAACCTCTTCATTAAATTTTGTTAAAATAACCTCCTCTTTTAAATCGGTTTAGAAAAACCTCATTAACTTTGGTTTGGGATAAATTACCTCTATTAAATTTAGTAATAACCTCAAAGATTTGGTGTAGGACAAAATACCTCTTTTAAATTTGGTTTGGGATCTGTGTAACCGTCGCCTTCAGAAAGAAGTTTTGCGACGACGTGACTCCCAGCTTGACTCAAATGAAAAGCGTCCCAAAAAAAGTTTTTGTTTGGGTTTTTACAAAGAATATAAGATGAATTGTCATTTCCACAACTAATACCTCCTCCATCGACATCGCAACAAGCCTCGAATGATTTGTCGAATCCTACGAAACAAAAAAAAAGCAAGATAAACATAAATATCAAATAAGAATTGAACTTTTATTAAATCCCCCGGAAAATAAACAAATATGAATGCAAGCTAAAAAATAATAATTAAAAAAGAATTCAACTTTTATCAAATCCTACGAAAAAATGAACAAAAATGAATGCAAAATAAACATAAGAATTAAATAAGAATAATCCGATTATAAGGTTACTCTATATAGTCCAAACTGTTTCAATCATGCAAATATAACATCGAATGAAGATCCAATGAACAATACTTATAAATCATGAAAAAAAAAAAAAAAAAACGAGGTCAATATCATAAGTTACCGATTCAGATTTTACTTTCAAGAAAGCTGCAAAAAGAAAGGTTACTCATGAGCATGATAAGTTTCAGAAACTATTATTAGAATAGAGTCAATTTTCAGGACTTCAAAATTGTGGAAACCAAAAATGATGAAACCTCAAAATGATAAATTTTGAAGAATTTCAAATTCCGGAGAATAATTCATTTTCAATCTTAAAACACTAAATGGGATTCAGCAACAAGGCCGTACAGTTGAAGAGAGGTAGGGAGAGAGGGAGGGAGAGAGGGAGGGAGAGAGGGAAGGAAGGAGGGAGGGAGGGAGGGAGGGAGAAAGGGAGGGAGAGAGAGAGATAAAGAGAGAGAGGGGGAGAGAGAGAGAGAGAGAGACAGAGAGATAAGAGAAAGAGAAACAAGAGGAAAAAAAATTAAAGACTTACCGAAAGTCGACGCCGATTTTCCCACGTCTTTAAAAATTTTGTTGAAATCGGCCATTATGATCGTTGTCGAGGGAAGAGATCGACGCCACTTTTTTAGTGCGCACGAAAGTAAAAAATTGTGCATTGTGGGAATAGTATTCGCCAAAAAAAAACAATTGGTCACATGAGCGGCTTCTTTGACTGCCGGAAGACAACCAAAAGGCATTAAATTTGAAATCAGTATCTTTTCAGCTCCGAGGCCAGCCAATCGCTCGATTCCTTCACCCAAAGCATCAACAACCTGCATGAGGGAGAGGGAGGGGAGAGAGGGAGGAAGGAGAGGAGGGAGAGGATGTATTTGTGAGAGGGAGAGGGGAGAGAGCGTTCTTGTGCCAGCGAGAGGGAGGAGGGAGAGGGATATAATTGTGAAAGGGAGAGGGAGAGGGAGGGGAGGGAAAAGAATGTGCTTGTGAGAGGGAGGGGGAGAGGGAGAAGGAAAGGGAAGAGGATGAAAAGGAGTTATTCGTGAGTGGACAAGGGAAGAGGGGGAAGGGTAGAGGAAGGGAGAGGAAAGGAAAAATGCTAATTCTCTAACCATTTGGCAATTTATTTCGTTTCACTTCATTATTATCCTTTTTTTTTTTTTGCCCTACCTTTGAAATGTAACTTGGGAGTCCAAAAGGAGACGCTTGTTCCGTGACAAAATTGAAGTAATCGTTACTCGAAGTGGATACCAGAAATAGTGTGGATTTAAGGACTTCTTTCTCAACTATCCCTTGTTCCAAAAGATTTTTCAGCCAACCAATCTGCCCGTGAAAAGTTTTGTGACCGAAATCTCGAAAAACGCCGCTTCCAACAACAGCAAAATTTACTCCTTTGGATGCCATATGGCGTTTTTTTCCGTAAGAATCAATTTTTGAGAGCTCCCGGAAAGAAATCGGAGATGGAGTTTCCAAGGTTTGAGCTGGAAAAAAAAAAAAAACCGTTCCTTTCATGAGAATCAATTCCGAAGAGTTTGAGTTGCAGTTTCACTCAGAAAAAAAATCATTATCTTAAGAATCAATTCCAGAGAGCTCCCAGTAAGATATCGGATGAGGAAATTCCAAATTTGACCTGAAAAAAGACAAAAAAAGACGTTTCCTTCCATATGTTTCAATTCCAGAGACCTCTCTGTTAGAAATCGGAGACAAGTAATTCCAACATTACCACGTTTTGTTATTAGCATTGACGTTTAATCCGCCACAAGATTCATTTTTTCTCCATTCACATGTGTCCAATTTCTGTTTGGAAACAGCCAACAGGGAGATAAGGATCCTATCTTTCCATTGGGACCGTCAGATTGATAATCCGACAAGTGTGCACGGAGAAAAGTTGATTTAGGTGTCCAAAAAAACGCTAATAACGATACGCGGTGTAGTTTCACTCGAAAAATGAAAAGAAAGTAAAGGGAAAAGGAAGACAAAAGAAAGAAAAGAAACAGCAATTTTCAAACAAAACATAATACAATGGCCTCAGAAACTGTCGTGCACCAAAAATTAGCAGCTTTAAATAACGAATTGCCACTAAATTATACGTACATATAATTTTTGAAAAATTGTCACCTAAAGAATGTGATATTCTGTAACAGTTTTGCACAATTTAGTCACTGAGCATAACATAACTATGGACAAATAAGATAAAAAATTACAAAAAATGCAGAAAAATGTCAAACTAGACAAACCAGTCAAATTTCATCCAATAAATTAGAGATAATTGTCAAAATAATGAAATTGGTCAGATTAATTGCATTGGTAAAATTGGTCAAATTGATCAATTAAGCCAATTAGTCAAATTAGGCAAATTGATCAGTCAAATTTATTGAAGTATTGAAGTCAATCAAACTGGTCAAACTGGCCGAATTAACCAAATTAGTCACATTGGTAATCAAACAATTTACTCCAATTAGTCAAATTAACCAAACTAGTCAAAATAATAAAATTACTCAAATTGGGGAAATGGGTCAAATTGGTAACATTAATCAATTCAGTCGGATAAGTCAAATTAATGAAATTGGGATATTATTATTCAAGCTGGTCAAACCAGATCAATCATACAAATTAGTCCATTGACAACATTGAGCAATTTACTCAAGAGGCCATTCAGTCAAATTAGTCAAATTAACCAAGTGGGTCAAATTAGTCATAAGAGTCAAATGAGTCAAATTATGCAACATTAGTCAGATTAATCGAATTAATTAAATTAGTCAATATCGTCAATTTAGGCGAATTAATCACAGGGGTCAAATTATCAAACTGGCAAACTAGACAAACAGGTTAAAATTGGACAAAGTAGGGGAATTATTCGATTTAGTCAAATTAATCAAATTGGAAAAATAAGTCAAATTGGTCAAATTAGTCACATTGGTACCACTAATAATTGAATCAAATCAGGTGGAATCCTCCAATCAATCAAATCAGTCAAAATCAGTCAAATTTGGTCAAATTTGGTCAAATTTGGTCAAAGTACCCAAGAAAGCCAAATTAATGCCGTACTGTTGTTGTTGCCGTTGTCAACGTGCGAATCGCCGAACACAAAAAGCCGATTCGGCGAACTGACATGGATGGCCGAATTTCGAGAAATTCGTGCGCCTGGTTGGATGCGAGGAGCCATGGCGGATCGTCCTCCATGGAGCAGGAAGACGACAAAAGCGAAAAAAGGAATGGTTATTAAGAGAGGACGGGAATGACATGGCGCCATGGCTGACCAAGGTACTGTTTTTGTGAATTTTATTTTTGTGAATTTTATTTTTGTGAATTTTATTTTTGTGAGTTTTATTTTATAATGGTTTTGTTTTTAGGAGTGAGGGTGCAGTGTTGTAGTAGACGGGAGAGTGTATGACCGTACAATGTCGTGTGATTGGTTAGTGAGTATTGTGCTTTTGAAAAACGACAATACGAAAGATACTGACTTTTGTACGTTAGACCGTACGATGCCGTGTTTTATCGTTTCGTGAGAATTGTTGTTCGAAAAACGACAAACGGTTAAGATTCGCAGAGGGTCCCGCGCGAAGCAATAATCTATCTCGCGGAGGCGATACTGCAGCGTCGCAGAACCTGCGGATTTTGCGACACCTGGACGGTGTAGACTCGTGCGACGACCGCCTACAGGACAGGTGCCGTACGGTACCAAACCACAAAAAGTATCATACGGCGCGAAGGACACGTGCCGTCTTATAAGGTCGACGAGAATCCACCAGAATCCAGGAGAAAGTCGTTTTTCGGAAGATTACCGTTCCGCCGTTTCTGTCTTCCGTAAAACTTTTTTGGTTTCACGCGCTTCGAGTTTTTCGTTTAGAAAAGACAAATGCTGTAAAATGATACACTAAGGTAGCAGGCGTGGAAAATGAAAGACCGTACGTTTGACTTTGACTCTGATTTTGACTTTGACACCGACTTATATTTATTACGTGGTACCACTCAATCATGACACGCAACTTCGCCGATGTAACCGAGTCAGAAACAGAAATGTCGCTGTCCGTACAAGTACAGCGACCTCCTGATGTAACCCTACCGTACCATACAGAAAGTAAGACAAGGATAGAAACGACGTGGTTGAATGCATTGAGGATGTAAGGATGTGACGTGGAGTGACGGGGATATTGATGAAGTACGGAAATCGCATTTTGACAGGATTCCTTCCGTCAGAAAACGTCAGAATCAAGACATGACGTTTCGGTTTAAAGAGGTACAAGTCCCTGCTTGTGTCCACTACACCGTGTATCGCTATTAGGGTTAATGTTTTTTTCGCCACATAAAACATCTTTACTCCGTACACATATGTCCGATTTTCAGATGGAGACCGCCAATCGGAAGGTGAGAATCTTGCCTTTCAATCGCAACCGTCAGATCTACAATCGGATTCATGTGTACGGATAAAAGTTGTTTTAACTGGCGAAGAAAACATTAATCCTAAAGCGATTCACGGTGTAACCTTTATCTTGCGTCACGTAGGAGACAAAAAAATCAAAAAGTACGACATTTCAAGAAATTTTGCCCGTTCCGTGGAACGGGACTTGTCACAGGGAAAAAAAATTGAGAAATACAGATACACCGCCAATCGCTATTAGCGCAGTGTACGCTAATTCCGTCCCGCTTTTTTTTTTTTTTATTCTCCAATAGCGTAGCTTATTCTATTTTTTTCTGTACGCCATTTAGGGTTATCTTGCAAGTACCGTACAAAATGGAAGTACGCCATCTCTTAAATAGTGTGGTGTACGGTCAGAATCAGACCGTACAAAAACTTACCTTTTAAGTGAAAAAGTACAATTCATTATGTTTAGTAGCCGTGGAAGCATGAGAATGTGCGGTCTAAAAAGGAGATCAAATCGGGTTGTCAAATATCTCGTTCGCATATATTCGTTCAACAACCACGTTTCGACTGTGTGAACGTACGATTTGTGTACGATTTGTCAGATTTTGTACAAATACCTATATTAGTGTAAGCATGTTTGCGACCGACATTACTTTTTTCAAAGACCCAAATTAGAATTATTAAACAATTAGAATGTATGTTTTTTTTCAAAATTTTCAAATTCTTAATTAGCGTAAACCACGGTATTTATTCATATACGCTAAAGAAACTTTTACGCTAATAGCGATTGGCAGTGTAGCATACGACGAATAGATACAGAATAACAATCATTTCCACCATGTTTACATAGATAGCCACGTCGACTGAGGATAGAGAAGGCCAAAAAACAAGAATCATTAACTAAAAGCTTACAAAAGGCCTCAAGCCACTGAAGCTCAGGTTTTATTCTCAAACATGAATTGTGACCAATTGAATTCCAGTGTTTGAATCATTTGTGATACACGACAAGATTAAGGGAATGGCTCTCCTTTACGATATCATTGTCCGTACATACATCCCAAACATACAAAATATGTTTGTACGGATTTCAATACCGTGCTTGTTGAAAAGTAATTCTTAGGTTTCTTGTTTATTCCTACACTCTTGTCACGAGAGAGAGAGAGAGTAAGGCCGCTTCTCCATCAGGCGCCGACAGTAATCGTACAAAAACGTTTACTAGCACTAATATTTCGTTATTTCGTTCACTTCTACATCACGTCGTGTCAGCAATGAAATCTATCGCGTATGTGATTTATTTCGATTGGTGCACGTAGGTTCCTCCTCTAACAGCGAACATAGTCAAAGATTCCAAAAGCATAATATTTGAACTTGTATCCGTACAGCCAGCCGCAAAATTACATTACATACGTTTACAATTTGAACGTTTGTGTTTTGTTCTTTTTGTCGTTAGTGCGTCCTCGTGGCGCCGCAAATTTCGGATGTCAACGGATGGTGGGGGCAGCGTCACGGCACATTCTTCGACAAACATTTTCTCGTTGTTTTCGTTGGATTTGATTCTAAGTTGTCCGAAGGCGCGTGGAAAATGTCTGAATGCGCGTGGTTCGAACGTGACCTTTCCACGCGTAAACATTTACACGCCCGGTCATTAGCTAGTATCCTCTTTGAGGAGAGTAGCCAATCACTAGACGGAGTGACCTTTTGCTTCAAAAATTCATAATCAGACGTTCGACGTTGTCGCCAAAAGTTTGGAGAATCTTAATCATGTTTTATTAAAAATAAAAAAAAACAGTACGCAAATGAGCAGGATATGTACGAAAATGTACTTTTTACAGTAAACCCACTTTTCGCCTGATGGAGGTTCACCCTTCGGCGGAAAACCACCATAGATGCCTCTTTGGTGGCCAAGGTAATAGACTAAGAAAGACAGAAAGACATAGGCAGTCTATAACAAAAAGGTTGGACCGGCCTAGTTTTGAACCTAGGTCCTACACAGTCCTAATTCATAAACCGCCTTATCCAGTAAGTCATAGTAGAATCATTACGAATATAGGCTTTGATGAAGAAATAAACACCTGACATATTTATAAATCATTTAACAGCATCAGACGAATTGGCGAACATCGAACTAAAGAAGTATGACGGTCGCAAAGAACATTTTGTGCGCCGTCTAAATCGAACGGACGACATTTCAGGAGAATTTGGGAGCAGACGGCTCGCGTGAGCGTCGCATCTGGGAATGGCTCGTTTGGCGACTTACACCAAAATAGCCACAGATTGACACATGGCATATCCCCAAAGGTCAGCGGAGGAGGACAAAACATATCCATGGCGTCAAACATGGAAGATACACCATCCTTTGTGGTGCCGTACAACTGCTTTATAAATTTTGCGGAGACTAGTAAATATTTTTACATTGATTCACGGTACTTCACATTCCTCCCATTGGCGCGGGTCAAAACATGAAATTTTGTGGACTCAATAGTCCCACAGAATGAGCAGCTTAAAAAAAGCCTCTAAGAGTACCCTAACCCACTACTGTTCATCAAGGTATTTCAACCACCCAGCCACAAACTCTGACCAGCCTCACTTCGTGAGGACAAGACTTTCCTGAGTTGAACACAAAAGAGATCTCCAAATTTGCTCCCGTGAGTAGTGAGTTATGACTGTTCAAAGCGGATTTATACAAATGGCATGTGAGAGAGAGGGCTTCAAAAGAATGTCCTAAAAGCTTGAAGTCCTAGAGTACCTACTACCAAAATCTATTGTCTAGGGTACCCGTGTTTGATGATACATAATATGTTTACTAGAAAGTAATGATGAAGGGGGCACTATTTGATAAACACTTTTGGGAGGTAGTGTCCGGTGATATTCCATTTTTTTCCTAACTGCTACCATGGTTCGGCGAGGTTTGGTACTTTGGGGTACAACCACGCTCAATGAGAATAATGGATACAATGGAGGAGGAAGAGGAGACAACCACTTCGGGATTGGAGGAGGCTACGAAAAGGAAGGTGCAACTCTGAGACCTCCATAGGTCCTCAAAGTATGCAGCTCACACGAAGCCTCTAAGATAACCTTGACCCCTTTGTGTTTCATCAAGATTAACTATCGCCCGCACAAACAAAAACTCTGACCACCTTCACCTATGTGAAGGTAAGACTCCCCTGAGTCTATAGCAAAAAGAATCTTTGAATTTGCTCTCTTGAGCAGTAAGTTATGGCTGGTCAAAAATGACCTTTCTATTTGGTAACTCTCTTACACAGAGGTACCTAAATATGACTAAGTCTAGGTCTGCCTACCCAAGACTACCTACTACTAAACCTTGGTCTAATAGGAATAGTATATAGTAGAAGAAGGTACAATGGACGATGCACTTATTGTACGTATATTGTACGACATAGTCTACAAGGTAACACCTCTCAAATTGGGAGCCATGGTTCCTCCTCCCATCTTCTGCGGTATCAAATAATGGGGCGCCACGTGGCACCGCGTGACGCTATCTCCAAATGCCGCCAAAAGCTCACTTCGGGTGGCGGCTACAATGTTGGTCGTCTGATCAAAACATATTTTACACGGTTCAGATTCGCGTACGTGCATGAATTTTTCCTCTTCGTTAGTTTGGTGTAAATTAGCCGTTGCGTTAATATTTATATATCTTTGAAATCCGTCATCATCCAAAGTGGCGGCATCAAAACTGCCGGTTAAAAATATGGCTTTCTTTACAACCGATGAGACGTCACAAGACGAAGGGCTCGAAGAAAGGGAAGACGTGGTCAGATTTTCGTAATCGGATGATGATGAGTTCTTTGCTCTTGCAAAAGATCTCATAGAGGGACCTCAAGAAAACTGGTGGATTATGGACTGCAGATGCTCTTCTCACATGAGCAGCGACAGGGCTTACTTCAAAACCCTCACTTCGATTCCCACTCGCCGGATTTATTATGCGGATGACAGCGCTGTGGAGGCTACGACAAATGGAAGCGTGGAGTTAGCTTGTGACATCAATGGTCAAGTTGTAAAAAGAACCTTGCATGATGTTCTCTATATTCCGAAGTTCAAGAAAATTTTGTTTTCCACTTCGGTGGCTGAAATGAAAGGATTTGAAATTTTTGAAAAGAATGGGAAAAAGGTAGTAAAGAAAGATGGGAGAGTAGCCTTGGTAGGAACTAGAGGCCCAAACTTGTTGTACCAGAGAGACTTGGCTAATGAAATTGACTTTGCATACTCCAGTGTCCTTCCGAAAAATGTTTTGTGGCATAAGAGGCTCGGTCATGTTCATCATGAGATACTTGGTAAAATGGTAAAACAAAACATGATAGATGGTGTTAATTAATTCCAAAAGGACTCTCATGTATGTGATGGGTGTGCTTTGGGAAAGCTTCATAAGTTACCCCTACCTCAGGCCGCGGATAATCGGGCTGCGGATTTGCTGCAAATCATTCATTCGGATGTGTGGGGACCGTCAAAAGTCCCTTCCCTCAGTGGCAACCGGGTTATGGTCACTTTTACCGATGATTTCTCTCGGTACAGCAAGGTTTACTTTATGAAGGAGAAGATTGAAGTGTTCACTCACTTGAAGCACTTTCGCGTTTGGGCGGAAAAGCTTAATGGGAAGCCGATCCTCTCCCTTCGGTCTAACAACGGAGGTGAATATATTTCCAATGCATTTTCGGACTATCAAAAAAGAAAACGACATTTCTCTAATTTAAAGTTCCCTATACTTTGGAGCAAAACAGAGTATCGGAAAGACTCAACCGAACTTTAACACAAAATGCAAAATCTATGATGTTAAATAAAGGGATAGATTTCAAGTTTTTGGGTGAGGCTTTCTCGTTTGCTTTGTATATAAGAAATAGAATAGAAACTAAAGCCATGAAAGGGAAAACACCATATGAAGTGTGGACCGGAAGAAAGCCTAATGTTAGTCACTTTCGTGTTTTTAAGAGCAAATGTTTTATTTTGGATAATCTCCCTATTTCTAAGCTTAGTCCGAAATCGGTTCCCAGGATTTTAATGGGATATGATGATGAGTCTGTAGGCTATAGAGTATACAATACGGATAAAAAAACTCTTCAAGTTGCTAGGAATATTTAGGTAAAGGAAGGAAGTCAATCAGTTGATGTGTTTGGCATGACTGATTTAGAGAAAAATGACAAAATCTAAAAATATGTAATTTTTGAAAGTGTTCCGAAGGGAACAACAGGCTGCGAGGTGAACCTGTCGAGCATGCTCTATTTTTCTGCCAGCACGATGGAACCGGAAACCATACAGGAGGCTTTTTCAGCTCCGAAAAAAGATCAATGGATCTCCGCGGCAAACAATGAAATACAATCGATAATGGAGGCTCACACTTGGGAGATTGTGGAACTTCGGTCGGAACGAAAGGCAATCAGCTGTAAGTGGATCTTCAAAGTAAAGCTAAATCCGGATAAATCCATTGAAAGATATAAGGCTAGGCTTGTTGCAAAACGCTAAAGTCAGAACGAGGGAATTGACTATAAAAAGACTTTCTCTCTCGTTGTCCGGTTTCTAACTGTTAAAATTTTGTTGTCTTTAGCGGCCATTGAGGATATGAAAATACATCAAATGGATGTTAAGAAAACTTTCTTGCATGGGGATTTAGAATAAGTGATTTATATAAAGCAGCCTGAAATGTATGTAGAGACCTGAAAAGAAAATTTGGTCTGTAAGCTGTTGAAATCCTGGTACGGTCTTTAAGCACGCTCCACGTTAGTGAAATTTGAAACAAGATGAGTTTCTATTTGGTCTTGACTTCGTAATGATTACTTCAGATCAATCAATCTATGTTATGAAAGAGGAAGGTGGAATTATTTACATTGCGGTATCGGTAGATGATTTGCTGCTGCTAAGTAAGTCATTGAATGAGATTAATAAAATAAAAGCATCTTTGAATTCTAGATATGAGATGAAGGATTTAGGCGAGGCAAATTATATTCTTATAATTCAAGTAGGAAGGGATAGAGATAGGAGATTAATCTATCTAACAAAGCAGAAAGCGATAGGGAATATGCTTGAAAAAATTGGCATGGCAGAGGCAAATGGAAGTGCCACTCCCATGGAATTTAAGCAGAAAGTGGAAGGCGTGGAGACCGATGGAAAAGTCATTTTTGATGACACTTTGGAGTCAAGGGAGGCCGATTTTATGGCCACCATTCGATACAGGCAGATTGTCGGCAACCTAATCTACTTTATGAAGTGCACGAGGTCAGACATAACGGCAGCAATTGGTGCTCTGAGCCGGAGTTTGCAAAATCCAAGGAAAACGGATTGGGGACACCAAAGAGGGTTCTTCAGTACCTTGTAGAGACACTGAATCTTCAACTTGCTCTCCCTGGAGACGAAGTAAAAATTAAGACTTGGAGCGATGCTAGGTATGAAGACATGCCAAGCCGCCTTTCAACCACCGGGTTTATTTTGAAGATTAGAAGTGGAACATGCTGCATGAGCAGCAAGCTTCGAAAGGTAACAGCTCAATCTAAAATAGAGGTTGAATATATGGCGGCATGCTCAGCTGTCATGGAGTTACTGTGGGTAAAGTCTCTCCTTCAAAAACTTCATTTTATGCAATCCGAACCTCAAATAGTGTGGTGTGATAACCAGGCAGCTATTGCGATTGCATCTAACCCGAGTCATCACTTCAATAGCAAACATATTGATATCAAGTTGCATTTTGTGAGAGAGAAGGTGATGAACAAAATTTTGAAACTCAGTTATTTGCCAGATGAGATGATGGTAGCCGATATGATGACTAAGGCTATACCAGCACCTAAATTGAAGTTTTGCAGAGAGGAATGTGGACTTAGTAGCTGAGAGAGTCTAAAGGTTTAGGGGAGTGTTGTTTTGGAAACCTTTAGTCCTCTCTATATCTCGTGTGTGAGAAAGAGATTCGTGTGTGAGAAAGAGATTCCGCACTTAGTGGCTTTTGTGTGCAAGCTGATTCGTCGTAGAAAGGTTTTTTGTGTGGTATGTAAGTCTGAAGGTAGTATTCGGGTTCAGTACACTCCCAGCAGACGTGTCAGTCTGTGGGGAAGTCAAGATTGTGTTTTCCGGATTATGAAAAGTACAGTTTCGTTTGGGGACCGGGATTACACGTGGAGGTTCACCTTCGGTGATGAAAGAATGCGCGGTCGGCGGACAGATTCCGCCATCAAATTTCGAAGAGGAATATTGAATGCGCCGTCATTTCAGCGGGCAAACTTTGACAGCGGGCGAACTTTGACCGCGTACTATTTCACTTTTGCAGCTGTTAGTTTTAGGTTTGTTGTAAATATTTGTGTACGGTTGACGGCGGGGGTTTGTTTTGATATGGTTTAGTGTACCGGTCGACCAACGGTGTAAATCAGCTGCAGGTTCACTTATATGTATAGGACTTGGAATATTTTGGAGTTAGGAAATCTTTGAATGCAAAACTACAAAGCAATGTTTTTGGGTGTCTTTAAATTACAAGATCATTGTGATCTTTGGGCAAAGCCTTATGATATATTTTATCTGGTTTTATTGTTGTACACTTTAAATTGTGGCAAATTTTCAGACTTATGGTATGTCTGGTTTGCTTAGGGCTTCATTGTGAAGTTGGTCTTTTATAGTTTTTCGTGAGAGTTTCCTCTTTGTGTATTGATTATTATGGCAACTGCCGGTGCTTCTTTTACTTATTCTAGGGCACCAGTTGCCTTAGGTCAAAAGGTACTACCTTATTGGCTTGCACCATCTCCGGAGAGCACCAGAACGAGTCCGGATATGGCAGGCGTCAACTCCTTTAATGAGTTAGAGAGTGCTATAAAAGTAGAAACTGAAAATAAAAAGGTTAATTGCTTACTCATTAAGGTACCCGATGAGTATGAGAACATAGTCAATCGTGTACAGGACCTACCGGACTCGAGGTGGACTTGGAATTCTATGGTAAGGATGATACTCGTCCGAGAGTATAGCATAAATATCCAAAGGGGAGGAAACATTTGACAAGCTTTGGCTTCCACGACCAACTGGAGGAACAGGGACACAAAGAAGCCCTTAGGAAGATATGGAGGAGGGGGAAATAAAAATCAGTCAGATGAGTCCGAACCGAGGGTTCCCAAGGGTCTTTATCACTTCTGTAAGAAACCATGGCACTACATGGCGGAATGTTCTAAGCTAACAGAGCTTCGACTAAAGGAGGGGCAGACCGATGGACCACAAAAAAAGAAAAAAGAATGCACTTCTGACGCAGGTACATGAGGAGTTTAAGGACAATGAGCTCTTATTGGATGAAGAGATGGAGGTGACGACCGAGGTCGAAAATCGACGAAAGCAGAAATGTGCCTTCTAGGGATTGACCGGGGAAGCAGGCTAGATTGTGGATTTGGGTGCTTCTATGCACATGGGCAATGATAAACACATATTCACAAAAATAAAAAAATTCCCACTATAGAGATAGAGTATAGGGATGGGACGGTAGTCACTACTGCTTTGGTAAGATCGATAGATTTGAAAGTATTAGTGGAAGAAAATCATCCATAGATACATTCTCTGATATGTTGCTTATTCGTGAGTTGAACAACAATCTCTTCTCAACATATATGTTAGATGATAAGGATTTTAAAACTAGCACTAAGAAAGGAGTCATTATTGCTAGCTTTGAAGAGGAAGTTTATTTCACTGATGAAATGGGTAGCCAAGAGATGTTTAGGCTGATTTTAAGCAATGAAAAGAAGAAACTTTATTATGTTCGTGTTCATGATATAATGTTGTGGCGTAAGAGCCTTGGACATGTGTATTTAGATAAGTTAAAAGTAATGGAAAAATTGGGAGTAGTGGAAGGGATTAAGTTTGGAGGTAGTAAGCATCTAAGTGACTGTAGTGGGTGTGCTCAAGGTAAGGCACACAAGTTACCATTCCCAAAAAGAGCCACTTATAAAAGAGAAAAAGTGATAGATTTGGTAAACAAAGATATATGGGGACCCGCAAAACTACTGACTCTCGGAGGGAAGAGGTTTATGATGGCCATCACTGATGACTGGTCTCGGTATTCAAGAGTATATTTTCTGAAAAATAAATCAGAAGCTCAGAATTATTGTAAGGAATACAAGGCATGGAGTGAGAAACTCCATGAAACCCCAATCAAGAGAGCAAGGAGTGATAATGGGGGAGAGTATACTTAAAATCAGTTTGACGATTTTCATAGAGAAGATGGAGTACAGTATCATAAGACAGTTCCAGAAAAATCTTGAAAAAAATGGTGTAGCCGAGAGGTTCAACATGACACTAAGTGATAGTGCCAAAAGTATGTTGTTGGATAAGAAGATAGGAAAAAGATACTCAGTTGAGGCAATGAATTGCGCTAAATATCTCAAGAATAGAGTTCTTACTTCGGCATTCGAATGAAAAACACCGTATGAGAGATGGACTTGCCAAAAAACCAAATGTATCACACTTAAAAGTTTTCGGTAGTTAAGTGGTTCGGTCTAGATACAAATAGGTCAAACTGGAAGTTATATCCTAAAAAAACATAAGGATACCTGCTAGGATATGATGAGGATATATATAGTTAAAGGTATATAGTTTATGATCTTAGAAGGGAAGATATAATTCTAGTTAAGCACCTAGTAGTTATGGATGAACAAAAATCAATAGATCCCTTTAAATATATAAAGTCAGTCAAAATCAGAATTGAGTCAGAAAATTCTGATGACTTTGAGCTCCCTAACTATCCATGTTTTTGAGAAGATGATAATCTTGCAGGTACAGATCAAAGCGATAAGGAACCGGTAGTGGAATTTCAAGTGACAAATCGGCCAGAGGCGGAAGACGTGGTGGAGATTGAGCCAACACCAATGGAGATGGGAGAAGTTGAATTCGTTAGAAAGAATCCACGAGAGCCATATTTTCCACCGTCACATTTTTGAGGGAGTAAGGAGAAGTAGCAAAAGAGTGCAAGAAAAACAAGTTAATAACAAGGTAGCCAGATTGTCTCATCTAAATGAACTTCAAACTTATAAACTGCCCGTAGAGAAACTGATGGAAGACTGCAATTAATGAGGAGAGGGCCTCAATTATGGCGGCAAATACTTGTGAGCTGGTGGAATGCCCACCTAACCGAAAGCCAATTGGGTGTAAGTGGGTATTCAAAGTAAAAATTAACCTAGATAAAATTAAATCCATTGAGCGCTATTAGGCTTAGTTAGTGGCCAAAGGGTTCACTCAGAAAGAGGGAATAGACTTTGGGGAAACCTTTGCTTTGGCCGTCAAATTTCCATCCGTCTAGATCCTTCTCAGTTTGGCGGCAGCGAAAGGCATTAAGGTGCACCACATGGACATCAAAACAACCTTCCTGTATGGAGAGCTAGAAGAGGAGATCTTAATGCGACAACGCGAAGGATTCATAGAGCAAGGAGAGGAGAGAAAGGTATTTTGACTAATCAAATCTCTCTAAGGTCTAAAATAGGCGCCCCGACAGTGGAACAAGAAACTTGATGAGTTTCTTACTGGTCTGGGATATATTCGGATCAGCTCACATTACTCAATTTACTTTTTCGAAGATGAGGAAGGCATTAATTTTATTACAATCTATGTTGATGATTTGTTTGTTTTAAGTAAATCCATGGAAAAAATTAATAAAATTGAAAATGGATCTAAAAGGGAGATTTAAGGTGAATGATATAAGGGAGGCAAGATATATTTTCGGAATTCAAGTAGAGAGAGACAGAGATAGAAAGATAATCAGGTTAACTCACAAAGAGGCCATTGGAAACATGTTGGGAAAGTTTCAGATGAACAAGCCTAATAGTTGTACAACTCCAATGGAGTTGAAAAAAGAAAGTGAGGGGACTGTAAAAGGAGTTATAATTTTGAATGATGAATTAGGCCTTGAAGAGCAAAAGTTGAAGAGCAAAGTTTATGCGAACTATTCCTTACAAACAAGTAGTGGGCAGCTTAATCTATTTTATGGACTATACCTCGCCGGATTTGGCTGCAGCCGTTGGAGTACTGAGTAGGAGTCTCAATGCTCCAACTAAAAAAGATCCGGAGGCAACTAAAACAGTCCTTAGATATCTTATAGGGACTAGGGATCTATTGTTGCATTTGGGTGGGGATAATTTTGACATCACCACTTAGACTGATGCCAGTTATAGGGGTGCTTCTATGAGGAGATGTACTTCTGGATATATTTTGTATGTGGGTGATGAGGCTTACTACTGGAGCAGCAAACAACAAAATGTTATTGCTCAATCCACCATGGAGGCTGATTTTATGACCTCTGGAGCAGCAAACAAAAAAAGGTTATTGCTCAATCCACCATGGAGGCTGATTATATGGCCTCTTGTTTAGCTGTAAAATAATTGATGCGGGTCAAGTCTTTGCTGGGTGAGCTTGGCAATCTTTAGAGTGGTATAGGTGAACTTGACCATCTTAACAGTGGTGTTCAAAAAATATGTTGTGATAATCAAGCAGCCATTGCCATTTCTGCCAATCTCAAACACCACTTCAAAGCCAAACACATGGACCTTAGACTTAGCTTTGTTAGGGCAAAGGTAGAAAACAAGATAATCAATTTAGAGTATAGACCACATAGTGAGATGGTTGCATATATGATGACCAGACTTGTACCTTCCCCTAGATTTTTTTTTTGCAAGAAGATTTTTTTTTTGGAAGAAGAAGTGTGGACTTATTAAAAGGTGACTAGAAAATAAGGGTAGTGTGAAAATTAATGTTTTCTTTTAGTATTTTCTAGGTTAAACTTGTAAAATAAAATGCAGAAAAGAAGCAGAGGCAGTTTGCCTCTAACTCGTGTGTCAAGTCCCCACACTTGTTGCATTCATTAAAGGTTGTAGAGGGAGTTAGAGCCATGGCTGCCTAAGTTTTCCAAAGAGACAAGCAGCGAGATTTTGGTAGCTTTACCAAAAAGGCTTGACGGACACAGGATTTGACTTTGGTACCTACCCTTTATTAGAGTAGCTTGTAGCCGTTACCTTTGTCCTATGCTGAGATATATAGGGTACGATAACTATTTAAAGATGTACCCTTAGAGAAATTTATTCAACTGAGCAAACGGACCCTTAGTACATATACGCACTTATACATATTACAGATGAAGGTACCACACGAAACAAATATACCGCACATTTGTTTCGACGGCTAGAATTAAAGTCAGTTTGGATCAAACGGTCACGCTGGGAGGCAACATCGCGGAATGGGCGTTTTGGCGGTTTTCGGTCACAGCCACAACAAGTGACACTTTGCACTACCTCAGTGGCTTGCATTATCTCCAAAGAGCACCAGATCGAGTCTGGATATGGCAGGCGTCAAATCCTTAGCCATGCGGTACAATAACCGTACAGAAAGTACATCGGCACCAATACCTTTTTGTACTTTACAATGTTTTGTTTGGTGTCGTAATCTTGTAGTAAAGTGTTTAGAGAGGCATTTAGGACTTAGCCAAATTTGAGGTAGCCATCCCTCTCCGTCATCTTTGACCATCTATAATTCACTGCTCAGGGGAGCAAATCACTTGATAAATCACTTGATTCTTTTTGCTATTGACTCTAGGGAGTCTTCTCTTTACGAGGTAGGGCTCGCCAAAGTCATTGCTAATCAGGGAGGTGGTTATTCTTGGTGAAACCAAAAAGGGTCAAGGTTATCTTAGAGGCTTAGTAGAAGCTGCATATTTTGAGGGCCTATGATGGCCTCAGAGTTTCACTTGATAGGAACGGGGGTTTTGTGGTTGCATTGTGGGGGGAGGGAGGATACTGATATCACCAATGGAGTGATGCTAGTTATATGAAGTTGCTCTAATGAGGAGGTGTATATCTGGGTACTTGTTGTATGTTGGGAATGGGGCTTGGTGTTGTAGCAGCAAGCAACAAAAGCTCGTTACTCAGTCCACAATGGAGGTTGAGTACATGGCCTGCTCGTTACTCAGTCCACAATGGAGGTTGAGTACATGGCCTCTTGCTCTGCTGTAAAAGAATTAATGTGGGTGAAATCCTTTCTCCAAAAGCTTCGATTTATGAAATGTGGTGTTCAGAATGTATTTTGTGATATTAGGTTGCAATTCCCATTGCCGCCAATCCAAAACATTATTTTAAAGCAAAGCATATGGATGTGAGAATGTGCTTTGGAAAAGAAAAAGTTGAGAATAAAATTATAAAATTGGAATATAGATCAGATGGAGAAATGGTTGCAGGTATGATGACAAAACCTGATCTATCTCCATAAATGATATTTTGTAGAAGGAATTGTGGATTAAAAGAAAAGACAAACTAGAAAATAACGGGAGTGTTGAAAAATATATTTCTAGTTATCTGTCTTAGACGTCACTCTAAGTATATATAGTTGTTGCAGTCATTGATATTTAGGAAGCCATGGCTGTCTTGAGGAAGTCAATGAAAAACACTAATGTGCCTCTAACAAAAAGGAATTCTAGACCCTACGAGGATTTGATCTTGGTCCCTATAGAATCACCGTCAGAAATGCGGACGTCGACTTTATATATTAGGTCTTCATGAAGCGTTAAATTTCAGAGGTGTAATTTGTATGTAAAGGCAGTACCATTTTACATACTCCATTTAACTCATTATGAAACGAAACGACATTGAATTTAAAAGGACGAAATTAATTGTCCACTTCAGATCGGACGACGCACAGTAGAGCCTATGCACAAGAGTGGTGAGCCTATGCACCAGAGTGGCCATTTGGCGGTTTATGAGCTAACATCAGCGGATGACACTTGGCAAGCCATGAGTGGACCGTGGACATTGCTAGAACAGCGACCATGGCTCAGGAAAAGACAGGCTGAGCCATGCTCAGGAACTGATAACTGACAGGCTGACCATGGCTCAGGAACTGACAGGCTTCAGTTGACAGGCTAGGCTTCAATTGACAGGCTAGGCTGACCATGGCTCAGGAACTGACAGGGAGGCTTCAGTTGACAGGCTTCAGTTGGATGGCCATGCTGTACCATGGCCATACACGAAGTACAGCATCTATACTTTCTTGTACTTTACAATCTTGTGATTGGGTAGGTACAGTAGAAGTAAGGGGTTCGGTGAGGGTTTTAGGACTTAGACATTTTTTTTGAAGCGCCTCTCTCTGAGAGACCTTTTTTATTTATAGGCCACCTTTGGCCAGCCATGAGAGACCTTTTGTATTTATAGGCCATCTTTGGCCAGCCATGACTCACTGCTCAGGGAGCAAATGCAGAAATTCCTACTCACTGCTCAGGGAGCAAAATGCAGAAATTCCGTTTTGCGTCTGACTCAAGGTAGACGGGCCTTCACAGGGGTGAAGTTGTTTAGAGCTCTTTTTTGACCATGTGGCTTTTATTTGGTGTGAAAGTCATAGGGGAAAATATTATCCTAGAGGCTCCATATAAGTTGGACATTCTATGGGCCAATGGAGGTCAGAGAATGACACACATGTCACGGGATAAAATGTTGTTTACAAAAATCAAGAAAATCCCTTTAGTAGAGATTGAGCTAGGGGATGGGAGGTTAGCAACAACTAGCTTAGCTGGGTCAGCTGATCTCACAGTGTTAGTGGATAGGAAAGCATCAATTGTAACCTTGTTGGATGTATTGTTTATCCCAAAGTTGAATAAAATTTGATCTCAGCTTTTGTGTTGGATGACAAGGACTTTGACGCTTATACTAGCAAGGGAAATATGACTGTTAGTTTCAAAGATGAGATTTACTTCATAGCTAAAAAGGGAAGGCAAGGGATGTTTCGCATTGTTTTTAGTAATGGCAAACAAGGAGTTTTGTATACTTGAGTCAATGATGTATTGTTATGGCATAAGAGGTTGGGACATGTTCATGTATACAGGCTAAAGGAAATGAGTTCTAAGGGAATTGTAGAAGGGATTAAGCTTGGTGGTGAAATGGGAATGTAGAAGGGATTAACCTTGGGGGTGAAATGGGAATGGATTTTTGCAGTGGATGTGCATAGGGTAAGACAGGTTACCATTCCCAAAACTGCCGGTTTTAGAGGGGTAAAGGTTCTAGATTTGGTACACATTGATGTCTGGGGACCAGCTAGAGTCCTATTTGTTGGGGGTCAAAGATGTATGCTAACTATCACAGATCATTGGTCCTGGTATTCTCGAGTCTATTTTATAAGAACTAAGTCAAAAGCATTCTTAGTTTTCAAAAAATATAAAGCATGGAGTGAGAAGCTTTATGAGACACCTAATAAGAGAATAAAGATTGATAATGGAGGGGAATATACTTCAACGAAGTTTGAGGAGTTTCTTAAGGAAGAGAGTATTCAACACGTGTTAGGTGTACCTTATACCCCAGAGCAAAATGCAGTAGATGAGCGACTAAATAGGACAGTAGATGAGCGACTAAATAGGACACTTGGAGACTGTGCTAAGTGCATGCTAATTGATAAGAAAGATGGTCGAGGCTATGAACTATGCCAACTACCTCAAAAGATGAGTTCTTACAACAACTATGAAAGATGTAACTCCTAATGAAAGGTGCAACGGAAAAAAGCCAGATTTGTCACATCTTAAAGTCTTTGGAAGTCAGTTCTATAACTTAAATAATGACAAGTCTATGTAGAAAATGGAAGAAAAAGGAAGTCCAAGATATCTGGTAGGATATTCAAACGATGTCAAAGGATACAGGGTATATGATCTGAAACAAAAGGATGTGATTCTAGTAAAACACCTAGTTGTAATGGGCGAAGGGAAATTGGTCGATTCCGTCAAGTTCAATAAGGTAGTGAAGATATGAATGATACAAAATGACAGTTCGGAAATAGAATCACGAGTTCCGAGACCAGAATCGGATGAAAGAATTGAAAAGGTGGAAGAAAAGGAGGAACAACTGGAGGGAGAACTTTTAATGGAAACCGAACCGAACTCCCATTGGATCCAAGAGTTAGGGGAGATATTGGAGGAAGTGAGACCGAGGAGGAACAAGAGGAAGAGCAAAAACCAATTGGAAAGAACCCGAGAATGCCATTCATACTCGCCTCAAAATTTGAATGAGGAAGGAGAATGAGTAAAAGGAAATTTTTGTAGCGAACTTCTAATTATTTCGTTTTAGTCCTTTTTAACTAATTGTTGAATATGATTTTTTTTTCCTTATTTCATTGTTGTCTCGTTTACAGCAAATATTATGCGAATATGATACTTGCATTCTGTCATGCATTCAAATATTTTCGATAGACATTTGATATTTTTTTGAATTTTTTTTCTTTATAATTCATCCACACTAAATGTCGTGTTTTTTTTTTTTTTTTTTTCCTATCTTTTGTTTCAACACTTTCTAAGAACTCATTATACTTCATTACAGGACTCATAAATATGTTTTCCATAAAAAAAAATGTAAATACTATAATAATAATGTATATTTACCGTTAGTAAATAGACCATTAGTAAATAAATAGACCATTAGTAAACAAATAGACCATTAGCAAATAAATAAACCATTAGTAAATAAATAAACCATTAGTAAATAAATAGACCATTAGAGAATAATGTAATTTCACCAAATGTATCATCGATAGACAATTTCATCATCACACTTCGACGGATTACATACTTACAATGAGGTTTTATGAGATTTTTTTTTTTTTGAGGGTCCATCAATCAATTTTTTGAGCATATCACAAAAGATTGACATGCGAGACTCAATTAGTCAACCGAACGTAAATGGTAAAATTGAACAACATGAGTAAATATTTACTCATAAGAAAGAAGAAATTTGGTTATGCATTATTTACAAGAAAGTGTAAAAAAAAAAGAAAGGAAAAAAAAAAAATGTTTATTTCTATACAATCTCGAATCTCATGTTGCTCCCTTTTCTTTTTGTTGAAAACTGTTTTTAAGTACATATTTTGGTCCAACAACAAAAGGAAGTTTAAAATTAAGAGTCATTCTAACAACCACTTGTGTACAATAATATATGATTAATGCAAAGGAGAGTGTAGGTCTATTGAATCGGTTTAAACATTGGCTGGAGCTCTTTTTAGACCGTTTAAACATAGAAAAGTCTTGATGAAATCCATTTAAACGTCGATGAAAGCCCTGTTGAAGTCTGTTTAAACAACAGTGGAGTCCTTTTAAAATCCGTTTAAACAAGTGTTTCTCGTTCGAAGGAGGAACGGTTTTAAGTTCCTCTTTTTGTTCTCTTTTTGTTAGTGATTTGGTGATCTTGAAGTCCGAAATAACTGCAAAGATCAAAGAACATAAAAAATAAAAGACCATGAGAAAAAAAAATAAGAAGTTTACGCACAAAAAAAAACCAAAAACAAAAAAAAAAGTTTTGGACAAGATTGTCGACAAATTATCAGCAAGTTCGGTTTTCGCCACGTCTTGTCACCTTTCTACAATTACTGCTAACTTTACTATCTCATTTTCCTTCGTAAAAAATGTCTTTAAGTGTCATCAAACCAGAAATTATTATGTCTATTATTGTGTCTATTATATCCGGATCGACCAACATTATGGATGTGCTTAAAGTTAAAAACAACAAAATAACAACGCGATAAAACAAAATGTGAAATAGCATAAAAACAAACAGGCGGGAAAATTATCTCTGGCCACCTTAACATGTCACCCAAATATTTCTTCGCGAGAATGAAAAGATAACGTTCCTCTAAAAAATTTGGTTTAGGAAAAAATACCTCCTTTAACTTTGTTTATAATAACCTCTTCATTAAATTTTGTTAAAATAACCTCCTCTTTTAAATCGGTTTAGAAAAACCTCATTAACTTTGGTTTGGGATAAATTACCTCTATTAAATTTAGTAATAACCTCAAAGATTTGGTGTAGGACAAAATACCTCTTTTAAATTCGGTTTGGGATCTGTGTAACCGTCGCCTTCAGAAAGAAGTTTTGCGACGACGTGACTCCCAGCTTGACTCAAATGAAAAGCGTCCCAAAAAAAATAAACAAAAGATACGAATGAATTAAACAAGCATAAACAAAAATGAATGGAAATCATTGATGAATATGAATGAATAAATATCAAAATTGAATTAGAATTAAGTTTTTATCAAACCTTTCAAAAAACAAACAAGGACGAAATGCAAAATAAACATTATGTAAGAATAAGTCTTTTTTCAAATCCTGCGGAAAATAAACAAAGGAAGCAAGATAAACCTTAAAATTTAAACAGGAGTTAACCATTTATTAAATACTGCGAAAGAAGAAGCAAAAGTGAATGCAAGATAAACATAAGAATATATGAGGTTACTCATTATCGTCAAATCCGTTCATTTATGTTAATATAATGTGGAATAAGGATCCAATAAAGAATAATTCTGAATCGCGAAAACAAATTAAAAAATCGAGGTAATATTATATGTTTTCGATTCAGATTTTACTTTCAAAAAAGATGCAAAAAGAAAGGTTACTCACGCTCATGATAAGCACAATCTATTTTTAGTGTAGACTCAATTCTTAGGACTTAAAAGCAGTGGGAAAGAAAAATGATGAAAACTCGAAATGAGAAATTTTGAAGATTTCAAACAGAGAGAATCCATATCAATCTTAAACACTAAATACATTGCACCGTACAGTTTGACTCCTCTCTCTCCCTCCCACCCCTTGATCCCTCCTCCTCCTTCTTGCCTCTTCTTTACTCCAACCCCACGTCCCTGCCACAGACACCAAACCGCCAACCCTCTGCATATTGCGGCTTAACGTGTGAGCCAAATAAAAAACAAACGCACTGCATAATTAATACAAAACTATACAATAAATATATTTTATTATATTTTACTAATACAAAACAGCCTTATCTTTATCTCTTGTTGTCCTTTCGTGCTTTCATCTATTTTGTCCTCTCTTGTTCTTTTTTATTACTTTTATTTTTACTTTATGGCCGCTATCGTTATAGGAGGGAAGGAGGGAGGGAGGGAGGAGGGGATAAAAGGAGGGACAGATAAAGAGATAGAGAGAAATGGAGAGAGAGCGATAGAGAAAGAGGTAAAGAGAGAGAAAAAAAAAAAAAAACAAAAAAAAAAACTTACCGAAAGTCGACGGCGATTTTCCCACGTCTTCGAAACTTTTGTTGAAATCGGCCATTATGATCGTTGTCGAGGGAAGAGACAGACGCCATTTTTTTAGTGCTCGCGAAAGTAAAAAATTGTGTATTTTGGGAATAATATTTGCCCAGAAAAAACAATTGGTCACGTGAACGGTTTCTTTGACCGCCGAAAGGCATCGAATTCGAAATCAGTATCGTTTCGGCTCCGAGGCCGGCCAATCGCTCGATTCCTTCACCCAAACCATCGACAACCTAAAAGAGGGAGAGGGAGGGGAGAGAGGGAGGGAGAGGGTGGAGAGAGAGGGAGGGAGAGGGCGGAGAGAGAGGGAGGGAGAAAGGGAGGGGGGAGAGGGATGAGAGGAGGGACAGGATGTAATTTTGAGAGCGAGAGGGAGAGGAGGGGAGAGGGTGTACTTGTGATAGGGAGAGGGAGGAGGGAGAGGATATAGTCATGAAGGGAGAGAGAGGAGGGAGTGGAGGTATTCGTGAATGGAAGAGGGAAGAGGGGGAAAGGGTAGAGGAAGAGAGAGGAAAGAAATATGCTGATTCTCTAACCTACTAGGCAATTTATTTCGTTTCACTTCATTATTATTATTTTGTCTTCTTGTGCCCCCTACCTTTGGAATGTAGCTCGGGAGTGCGAAAAATGAAGTTTTGTCCTTAACAAAATCGAAGTCATCGTTACTGGAAGTGGATACCAAAAATAGTGTGGATTTTAAGGCTTTTTCCTCCACTGTTTTTTGTTCCAAAAGTTTTTCCAGCCAACTGATCTGCCCCTGAAAAGGTTTTAGACCGACATCTCGAAACAAGCCGCTTCCGATAACGCCAAAATTTACTCCTTTGGATGCCACGTGGCGTTTTTTTTCATGAGAATCGATTTCTGAGAGCTCTCGGAAAGAAATCGGAGGCGGCATTTCCAAACTTTGAGCTGGAAAATAAAAAAAAAAAAAGATTTTTTCATGTCAGTCAAATTAATAAATTAACCAGGTGGGCTTGCTAGTCATAAGAGTCAAATGAGTCAAATTATGCAACTTAGTCAGATTAATCAAATTAATTAAATTAGTCAATATCATCAATTTAAGCGAATTAATCAAAGGGGTCAAATTATCAAACTGGCAAACTACACAAACAGGTTAAAATTGGACAAAAGTAGGCGAGTTATTCCAATTAGTCAAATTAATCAAATTGGAAAAATAAGTCAAATTGGTCAAATTAGTCACATTGGTAACACTAATAATTAAATCAAATCAGGTGGAATCCTCCAATCAATCAAATCAGTCAAAATCAGTCAAATTTGGTCAAATTTGGTCAAAGTACCCAAGTTAGCCAAATTAATGATATGACTCACATTGTGCAATTTGATTATCAGAATTACAAAAGTTAAGTCAAAGTAATCAAATTTGTCAAAGTATCCAATTAGTCAGTTTAGGAGATAATTTAACCAGAATAGTCCAATTAGTCACATGCGTCACTGACAAATAGTAACAAGAATAGGAGAACCAATCAAGCTACTCAAATCAATTTTGAAAAGTTGATTTACGTGTCCAAAAAAACGCTAATAACGATACACGGTGTAGTTTCCCTCGAAAAATGAAAAGAAAGTAAAGGGAAAAGGAGGACAAAAGAAAGAAAAGAAACAGCAATTTTCAAACAAAACAGAATACAATGGCCTCAGAAACTGTCGTGCACCAAAAATTAGCAGCTTTAAATAACGAATAGCCACTAAATTATACGTACATATAATTTTTGAAAAATTGTCACCTAAAGAATGTGATATTCTGTAACATTTTTGCACAATTTAGTCATTGAGCATAACTATGGACAAATAAGATAAAGAATTAAAAATGCAAAAAAATGTCAAATTAGTCAAACCAGTCAAATTTCATCCAATAAATTAGAGATAACTGTCAAAATAATGAAATTGGTCAGATTAATTGCATTGGTAAAATTGGTCAAACTGATCAATTAAATCAATGTGGGATATTAATAAAATCACGCTAATTAGTCAAATTAGGAAAATTAATCAGTTAAAATTAAAGCATTGAAATTAATCAAACTGCTCAAATTGGCCGAATTAACCAAATTAGTCACATTGGTAATCAAACAATTTACTCCAATTAGGCGAATTAATCCAATTAGTCAAACTAATCAAAGTAGTCAAATTAACCAAACTGACAAGTTAATCAGATTACTCAAATTACTCAAATTGGACAATTTGGTCAACACGGTAACATTAATCGATTCAGTCGAATAAGTCAGATTAATGAAATAGGGATATTATTATTCAAGCTGGTCAAACCAGATCAATTGGTCAAATTAGTCCATTGACAACATTGAGACATTTACTCAAGAGGCCATTTAATGAAATTAGCAAATTAACAAAAGTGGGTCAAATTAGTCATAAGAGTCAAATGAGTCAAATTATGCAACTTAGTTAGATTAATCGAATTAATTAAATTAGTCAATATCGTCAATTTAAGCGAACTAATCAAAGGGGTCAAATTATCAAACTGGCAAACTAGACAAACAGGTTAAATTGGTCAAATTGGTCAAATTAGGCGAGTTATTCAACTTAGTCAATAATCAAATTGGACAAATTGGTCAAATTAGTCACATTGGTAACACTAATAATTAAATCAAATCAGGTGGAATTCTCCAATCAGTCGAATCAGCCAAAATCAGTTAAATAAATTTGGTCAAATTTGGTCAAAGTGCCCAAGTTAGCCAAATTAATGATATGACTCAATTGTGCAATTTGATTATCTGAAGTACAAAACTTAAGTCAAAGTAATAGAATTTCAAAATTGTCAAATTATCCAATTAGCCAATTTAGGCGAATTTAACCAAAATAACATGCGTCACATGACAAATAGTAACAAGAATAGGAGAACCAATCAAGCTACTCAAATCACTCAGCCAATAGTAAATATTAAAATTAAAAATTTCCTTCACTCCAGTAGCCAACGGCCATGTACATATAACAGCATACCGTACAGAACCGTACGACGCCGTACAGTACAGTACATACACAGCACAGACAAGTGCAGTGCAGTACAGTATCGAACCGTACAGTACAGTACATTTCAGTACGGACCTGGTACAACAGAAAGGTACAAAAAGATCCGAGTGTACGGATTCCGTACCGAGCCAGTCCGAGAGCACCTTCCCGTTGCTGCAGCGGCCGGAAGGACGGCCCGGCCACGTCACGCCGTACGGATGGTTCCAGCATACGGAACCGGACGTTCTGTTACGGTTACCGTTGTCGACGTACGAATCGCCGAACACAAAAAGCCGATTCGGCGAACTGCGCAATCTTAGTAAGCTTTTGAACGCGCCAACGCTCCCGCCGATACTTTCTTGAAAATCGGCCGATATTCGAGAAAATATCCCCGCAACCGGCTCTGATTGGACGCTAGCTGCCATGGCGGATAGTCCTCCATGGAGCAGGAAAAAGACAAAAGCACAAAAAGGAACTGTTATTAAGAGAGGAAGGGAAGGACATGGCGCCATGGCTGACCAATGTACTGTTTTTGTGAATTTTATTTTTTAATGTTATTTTTTTTTAATGTTTTTAGGGTTGAAGGACACAGGAAGTGAGAGAAAGGACGTGAACTGCCATGGTGGATGTATTAAGAGTGTTCGGATGTGACAAGGAGTGACGAGGAAAGTGATGTAGTACGGAAATATAAAATATTGCTACAGTATTTTACTAAAATGACGTAACAGTGATGCTTCACATGTTGACAGGATTCCTTCCGTTAGAAAATCTCGTAATCAAGATATGAGCTGTATGAAGTACGAAAGATTGCATGAGTTTCGGTTACGGAGAGCTACACACTTGTACGGATGTACCTCAACCGATAATATTGTGCCACGAAGGATACAAAATCAAGTAGAAAGTACGACGTTCCAAGAATCCTGCCCGTTCTGTGGAACGGGATTGTCAAAGGAATTTTTACACTGGCAGAAACGGGAAAACAAAAAATTAATTGAGAAATACGGATAGCGTACGGTGTAGGAATTGAGACGGATGTGGCAAGCGTACCATTGCCACATCCTTCAAAAAGATAGCCACGTGGCTAGACAGGGTACAGATGGCGAAAATGCAGGATATACGAGAAATTGAAGACATACACGTGGCCTCATGACTTGTAGCTCACGGTTGGTTGATACAGTCCACTAGTCCAGTGCACTATACACCTTGAATCATAGTTCAAAAGTAGGTGACCGTATGCCCATACAATATGCCTATTGTATGCAAAACATACAATATGGCCTTAAGAACCATATTCATAGTTGTTCACGGCGTTTAGTGCGAACGATTTAATCGCGACGAATTATACGTAACAAACGCATTGAACCTTTTGAAAAAATCGTAAAAATCGTTAAAGAATTTTCGTCCGTACTATTCCGTACATGTAAACAAAAATAAATTTCACATATACCGCAGTTTGTACCATTTTCGTACATTTTCCGTATCTTTTATTAATAGTCCGTACATTTTTGGTACAATTCCGTACATTTCCGTAAAATTTCTGTTCAATTTACCGGACAGAAAGTACTACGAAGTGCAACGTATCTTTTCGTCAGATTTCGTACATTTACCGTACAAAACCGTACATCTATCGTAAAATACCGTACTGTTTCCGTGAATTAGCCGTTCAGTTTACTGGACAGAAAGTACATCGCGTTTTTTTCCGATTTATTCAAAAGTCACGAATTATACGTTTTAACCGGAAAAAAGGAAAAAATCGCGCGATTTGAACAACTATGCCCATATTGTATTGGCCCCAAAATGAAATAAAATAGTAACAGGGTTGAGTTGCACATGGATCGATAGAGAATTAAACGTCATGTCTAAATTTGAAAAAAAAATCGAACAAAAAAATCTTTTTCTGTGAGTTTTGAGCGACTTTTTATTTAAACCGTCAGATTCGGACGATCTGACGGTCGTTGATGAAAGTAACGATCTAAGAAGATCACATGCAAAGCCCATAACACAACTTACGATAGGACTATCGTCAGATTCGGACGATCGGACGGTCGCTGATGAAAGTAGTGATCTAAGAAGATCACATGGAAAGCCCGGAACACAACTTACACTAAAGGCGGCCTACAAAAGGCCTACCAAAAAACGCCTACTTTTGAACTATGCCTTGAATCGCTATTAGGGTTAATAATTTTTTCGCCACTCAAAACATCTTTTCTCCGAATACACCTGTCCGATTTTCAATTTGAGACCGCCGATCGGAAGCTGAGAATCTTTAATTTCAATCGCAACCGTCAGATTTATAATCGGACATGTGTGTTCGGAGAAAATGTGTTTTAAGGGACGAAAAAAACATTAATACTAATAGGGATTCACGGTGTACTGTAGTGCCGGACCGTACAGTACCGTGCAATACGATACTGTACCTTCAAAGGTCACAGTCAGCCTTCCTCACCTCCTTATTTTGCGGTGACGATCGTGACCGTCCGATCTTGATTCTGCTTTGCGCATAAATGTTGTACCAGTAGAACTGTTCAGATGAAAGGTCATCTCGAACTTTCAGATATAATGCGTCGCCTTCTACCATGTCCACAAATTAATTTCTCATGAGATTGGCGCCACCATTCGATACGAGCTTCTCGAGACGCTTCCTTCTTATTCTTCACGTACCCGTTTTCTCTCCTAGTGAGACTTCGGTTAGGAGCTTGTCTATTGCTTTCACCTATTCTTTCCACTCAACGATTCACGCTTGCTCGATTCACCACCGCTCTTAGGTCTAGGCTTGGCCTCCCTCATTCACCTTTACTAGCCTCTCCAGTATACTTGTGTGATTGTGTATTTCAGCCCAACGGTGTCTAATTACAAAGGTGTTCCCATGGTGGATAGTTGTTTCAGGCACACGACATTGTTCATGACACCATTGTGAATATTGCTTCCAAGGAACGGCATTATGTTCGTCGTAAGGTTTCACATATTATTCCTTTTGAGGCGGATTGATATTGTTCCGTCGTGTTTTTGGTGACATTTTTTTGGCGAACCCTGCCTCGCTTATAGTCGTCGCTAGTTAGGTTGTTGTGGTTACGCACACAACGATATTACGGATGACTTTATTTCGATGACAGTCGAGATATATGGTTTTTCGGGAGATGTTTTTGATGAGTTTCTCCGTATTTGTGGTCAAAGTTCTTGCGAGAGGAAGTACCCAACGAGCTCTCTCGCTTCTGTCCTTCCTTCTTACATTTTGTTCTTACTTTTTGCTTTTTACCTGTAACTTCATTACAAGTGCAACCTTCAATGTCCTATTGTTGTTACAGATCGTCGATGTGTTCCAAAACTCCCTTAGCTTGTTCTCCCACGCTTTGGGGGGTTGCTCTTGTAGCTATATGGCTATGTTAAGGTTTAGTTAGTTTTTTGTTTTTGGAGCGCTATTTTGTTGTTCGTTTTGAGCTTGTTGGTCTTTTTGATATCTTTCGTTGGGTTGCCATTGTTTGTGTGTTAATTTCTTTTGCACTGTTTTTCCTTTTAGTTTGCTTCCACGCGTGTTATTTTTCAGTTTCGTTTTTGCCTTTCAATTTTTTGTTCCCATGTTCTCAAATGGTTTACCATCGTGCTTTCTTAATGAAGAATTACTCTCTGTGAATACTTGTGGGATTGTTAATTGGGCAATTCCTATTAAAAAAACCCGGCTGACTTTATTAAAAAGCGCGATGGTAGACCATCT
Organism: Zygnema cylindricum; assembly: GCA_037447655.1. Taxonomy (NCBI): domain Eukaryota; kingdom Viridiplantae; phylum Streptophyta; class Zygnematophyceae; order Zygnematales; family Zygnemataceae; genus Zygnema; species Zygnema cylindricum. The sequence continues at coordinate 573,434 of JBBHKE010002397.1, read as the reverse complement.
GAGTCCATGGGAAGAAAAGAAAGTAGCAATGCTGAAACTGACAAATCACTATTCCCATGAAAAGGTAGGAGGAGCCTTACCATTGACATATGCCCAAGAAGAGTTAATTTTGGTAGCAAAAGATACATTGAGGCTAATAATGATACACGATATACTTACGTTACATTTTAATAACTCTAGATAAAGCACCCATGGTGAGAAAACATTGTTGGTGACATACAGTTGAAAGCTGAATGTAAAGTGAAAAAACAAGAGATGATCTCATCAAATGCCTAACTAGTATCAATTTCATTTGGAGTAAATTCCATTCATGTACTCAGATAGGTAGTTGCGTTTTTTTCAATTAAGCGTGTTCAGACGGCTGTTTTACATAAGTATTTTGTCCTACCTTTCTCCCATAATGTTCTAGGAGCGCCGTTGACTAAAAAACCAGAAATGAATAACAAATACAGTCACCTATAGGATCTGTTAAAAGCTTTGAGAATGATAGTACAGCCAATGCCACATGACAATTTGATTCGCAAAACATAAGGTATTATTGCTCTGTTTTTTTCTCTTTTGTTATTTTACCGACTATTATTTCATATACAACAGGAAATTTTCCAAATTTCCCTGGTAAATGCAATACACATGATGGGACAAAAAGTTGCAATGAGCTTCCCTTCCCATGTATGATATTATTCATAAGAATTTAAGGCTAAAACCGAAATTTGAGCAACACAGTTACAGCTTCCATGAAAACTTTCGTTCCACGTACATGAAACAAAAAACTTTAAAGATCACAAACATAGGACAATAAATCACATGATAGCCACTTCCGAACTTTTACTCTCATTTTGAGGGTAAATGTACAATTTGTACAATTTACGTATGGATTGCCCTAAAACCGTACAATTTATCCTCAACATTAGGACAAATTTCTTCAATGTTATTACCACATCATACTGATGATTGCATGGACAATTGTATATACACACATAATTTTGTCATTTTTGGGGAATCTTTAAGGCCCTAAAGACCGACGCCATAAAAATGAAATATTTCTCAGAGAGAGTATCAAATTCATCTTTTTAAAAGGCATTTTTTTCCTTAATCACCAAGCTCATTGGTAGAGTTGATTTCACATCTTGTGATTGTACAGCCTCTCTCAAATTTTGTCTCTACAGGTACTTTTAATGAAAAAAAAAGACAAAAAAAAAAAAACCATCTGTGCTTCACTTGATTCGTACAACACTTTTCAGGCAATTCAACAAATGGGAGACTTGAACGCTAAAAAACTTTAACAGCAACAACAACAACAAAAAAGGATGGTGGATCGATATGGGCACCTGAGATTCAACTAACCATAGTCTAACTAAAAACACCGATATCGTTAACGAAATTTCATCCCTGAATCAGTGAGTCGAGCCAAGTCAAAATATCGTTTAAAATTTCTTTCACAACCTCGTCCGGCTCGCCGGATATCAAAGAATGATAACTGTCGGGATAAAGTTTCAAAGTACTCGGACCACTTGATCTTTCGTGAAGCTCTTTACTAATTTCGGGACTTGTTACTTTGTCTTGAGCACCATGGAGAATCAAAAGAGGCACAGTAACCTGCAAAAAAAAAAGTAACACACAAGAACCATATTTTTCATACGAGCCAAAAACGGAATTCTCTCTTGCAAAACTCGTAACCGGAAAACCCATCTGGGTACAAAGGGGAGAAAACTCTAGTTTTACTAGTGCCACTTATGGAGGGGGATTTTCTAGATACGTGAAAATAGGTTTCCTTGAGGTCGCAAAAGATGCATCGGGCTGATCAGCCGCTTTGCCAATGACACATTTAATTTGACCTTATCATCCTGCTATAGTTAAAAAATAAAAAATTGTAATTTGAAAGAAACGCGCAAAACTGTGAGTTTTACTATCAAGCTGATGCCAACGAGTACTCGCAGTTAAAAATTACATCCAGTCAGACCAGTCAGTTACCAACAATAATGGCATATCCGAATTTATGGGTGAAATTAATAATCATAGATTTTTTCCCCACTCCATAATTTGATATCAATAATTTGATACGTTGCCACTGCGATTAATTAATTGCCCATGGATTCCCTCAATAAGCAACACTAAGAGTTATCTGGCAAACTAGATTCCCAAAAATCCACAGTATACATCCAATAATAATAATAAAAATAACAGAATAGGTGGGATTAGCACAAAGGTAAAAATGAAGTTAAAGAAAAAATAAATCGGTCAGAGAACAGAGGTAAAAGTTGAGGTGACCTTCTCCATTTCTCTTTCCAATTCTTGAGTCACATTCAGAAGCTGGATTCCTGTAGCCAGACGGGGGGGGTGCAAGGTAGAGACTGGATTTTTCCGTGCCTACAACAAAAGGATCCCAAATTTCCCCAAAAAAGAGAAGAAAAAGGTGAGATCATTCTTTGACAAGGAGAACATTTAGTAACTGCTTCACATGATCAACAGAAAAAGAGGGGAACGAGGGGAATATACAAAACCAAATTTACCGGATCTGAAGTGTTTAAGTTTTCTTTTGACAGAAAAAAGTAAAATCCACAAACCATCTCTGTTTCCACACGATCGAATGCAAAAAAATAATGTGGACGAACAATATATTAGTGGAGCTTACACTGGAGCTCTGTTGAAGAAGAATGCCATATATATATATGAACATTTATATATGGAAATTAACACTGTTCATGACGCAAACGGTAAAATGCTGCCGATTACCAACAAGGCAAAATGAGATTTCCACAAAAAAAAAAAAAAACGAACACACTTCATATTCATAATGGAGCCAAAACATGTTGGCCTCTAAAATCTAGACAAACTAAAAAATGTAACTGATTAACAAACGTTCAACATGCCCATAAAACTACGACAACACTTACATGACATGAGATGCTGAAAAATTTCCTAATCTTGTTTGACAAGTCTCAAACAAAATTACGAAAAGAAAAAGTATCGAGATTAGGAAACAAACTAAAGATCAAGATTAATGAAATAAAAATAAAGAATAAGATGAGATAAACAGGATAAGAACAACGGCTGGGAAAACTCACTATTTCCTTCTTCTCAGGCACTCGAAATCCAATATCAAGAATGTCTCCAGTAGGGACTATTTGGAGTTTTGGCAATATAAAAACCAAACCTTTTAGCAGAAATGTAACAGGCGCAGGTGGCAGCATATCATCTGCTATCTGCACAAAAAAAACATTAATGAGAACTAAAGAATGTTCGATGAACTTCACTACAAAAGATATCTTAAAAAAAACAAAAAGAATAGCTAAGGCTAGGAAAGTTCCAACAGCAAATTAGGAGGCAAAATCCAGGATGCGCACCTAATTGTTAAGATCCGCTGACCACAATTATGAAACACAACGGCCCAAGATTATCTCCAATTTTCTTTTTCCTTTTCTTGAATTGACCTCATGGGGCTATGATAACAAAAGATGACGAACTTTAAGCAAAAACAACTACAAATAAAATATAATGTTGTGATCTTACTTTACACATTGGAGCAACAAGAACAATGCCAGTCCAAGCGGATGGCTGTTGGAAATGTACTTTTAAAGCCACAGCTCCTCCCATGGATTCCCCATACAAAAAAGAAGGAAGGCCTTTGAGCTCGTCCTTTCCTAAGGATTTCATGACACAAACAGTCAAGGTCAATACACAGACCAGGGAAATACTCCAGAATTTTGGAAATGTCTGGACTTTTGTCTATACGATTTTCTTTGTGAAAGAAATACCAGCTGGTTCTATACACCTTTCTTGTAGATGTTCATTTGCGTAATACGAGTCAATCGTATCACAGCATACAGTAAAGTGGAGGTCATTCTGGAAATTTAAATCATACCTTTTACCTTGTCACAAAATTCTATAACATCGTTAACAATTATACTGAAGTTGGGAATGTACACATGGAGGCCTTGTGACCGACCATGCCCTTCATAATCCATTCCAAAAACTGCGTATCCAGCTTGTGCCAGGCTGATAGCAACATCTGCCAAAAACACAGTCCTTGAGTTGTTTATTCTTCCAAATATTCTTCCAACATTCCACAGATTCCTCCAATTAAAACTGTTTCAAATTTTTTTCAACATTCCATATATTCTTCCAATTTACCATTGAAAACTGTTTCAAAATTGACACTCGCTACAACAAATGTTCCTCTCTTTTCTTCCAGCACTAAGTCTGCGTATAGAATATCTTCAAAACCTTTGGAATAGCTTTCAGAAATGTTTCAACATTTTTTCTTTTCATTGCCCATCATCACTGTCTGTGCATCAAATATTCTTCCAAACTTTCTTCCAAGTATTCTTCCAAATACACTTTCCAGTATTATTTCAAAAAAAAATGCAATATTCTTTTCTCTGCTGCTTCTAAAACCAGTCTACGTGTCAAATATTGGTAAAAATGGACGCGGTGCATTACCCTTCAGAAGAAAAGTTGTAAAAAAATGGATTTTGGCAGAAAAAGACAAAACAGAACAATTTCTGTGGAAAAATCATATTGAAGTTTCCTTTCAGCAGGTTTGTTTTAAGAAAAGGACAGCCATGAAGTTAAAATATTTGGTTAGGCAAGATGTCGTCTCACCATCAAACAAGAAGCTGCAAGAATCACCATATCCATGGCAGTAAAAGATGACGCCTTTTATTTTGCCAGAACGAGGACGCCATTCCTTGGAAAAAATTTCTACATTTCGAGAATTAAGTTCATAGGTCTGAAAAATGTCGTAACAACAAAATAGCATCATCGTGTATACTATTCTTGTATGTAAGACATACTTCAAAAAATCAACTTCTATTACTGCCAAAATTTTACTAGAACATAATTATCCGTGAGATAAGTTTATAACTGCAACAATGACTTTCCCCCACAGTCCAGATAAAGCAGATACTAAAAAATCTCTGAGTTTACATACATTGGTCCAGTGTAGCATGCCTTTCAGTAATAAACTGAAAGAATAGAAGGAAATTCATCGCAATTTCTGGAATTCCAAATAATTTCTTTACTCTCTCTTTGACGAGCAGGGAAAACCTACATCAAACTACTGTAAAATGCTCGGGGAAACATACACTACAAATTCATGCATACAAGTAAAATATCTCACCTCAGTAGAACTGACACCTGCTTTAAGCTGCAAACAAGGCAGCAACAGAGCACTTGCTCAGAACCTAAATGCAAGCAATAATACAAGGAAGATACAAATATGCGGTACACGTCAAAAAAAATCAATTTAGAAGAATCATAAAATTGCAATCCATATGAACAAGAACTTCTGCAGGCTTGCAGATATAATGATAAGATGACATAATGACGTCCTTTCCAGTTCAATTGTATGAAGAACTGAAAAAAAGACACCATTTCTTCATGAGCAAGGAACTTGGGAATCCCAATTTCCTTGGTAACCATAAGACAAACGACATTAACATAATTGTCAAATTTCAAAAGCAATAAACTTAAGTAACAAACATTGGTAAACACCTACTAACATTATGGGTTTCGCACCCGATGAACAGAAGCGGTTTCATTAAAATACAATAAGGCATTATGATTCTTCTTTATTAAAATACAATACAACCTATATTTCTGTTTCATCGAAATACAATACAATACTTGTTACGTGGCGATATGGTACTTGGAACTTTAAATCCATGTAGTTTATTTGGAATTGTCATAAGGACATCAACAAACAAAATGCATAAAGAATAGACATCACTGATTGCTACAAAAAGCACAAAATAGATAAGAGCAGACAATTTGGTGTGAGATCTGAAATTTGTGAGCAAAATCTATTGATGCCTTCGTGACTTATCCTGCCTCTCAAATTTCTTCTTCAAATCTCTTCTGCAATTGCCCTCATTCGCCTTGGATTCTGTCAATGAACACATTCTCTACTTCTAATCTTCTTCTTCTTTCTAAATGTCTTTCTCGTTATTCACATTTTTTGTCCTTCTTGTTCAACTTTTCTAGCAAAATCTTTGTAATTTTAATTTTGGATTCTTTGGATATCTGAATCATTTTGTGAGTTTTCTTAAGATTTTCTTCTTTCTAATAGTCCTACTTCTTAGAACCTCGCCTTTTTGTGAATTTTTCTTCTTCTTTTCCTCCCATTCCTTTGACAGTTTGATCCGCGTGATTAAAACACTACGGCAGAAAGTAAACCTCCAAAAGTGAGAGGTTGCAAAGTTTAAGCAAAAGTGGAAAACGTAATCAAACATCATGTGTACGATCACGTGTGACATCATCTGTAACATGAAGTGTAACATCTGTGTAGCATCATGAGTAACATCATGAGTACATCATCTGTAACAGCACGAGTAACAAAATGCGTAACAACATGTGTAACAGCATGAATAACAACATGAACAACATCATGTGTATCATCATCATAAGCGTCATGTGAGTGACATGTATGCGGTATGGGATATGACATTAAACCACATACATAACAATCTGCCTGCTTTATAAATGGTTTGAATCCCTCTCTCCTGCCAGCTTCCCATTCTCGGCTAAGTGGATCGCGGTTAAAAAATCCACTTACGAACGAAAACATTACGGGAACCAACAAAAACGAAAATTATATTGACAAAAGCTGAAAAAGTCTCGATGTATTCAGCAACACAATAACAAAATAACAATGATTTTATTATTAATAATAATAACAATAACAATAAGAATGGTAAAAAAGAAACCGATAATAAAAAAATAAAAACAAGATAAGAGCTTGTTAGGTAAAAACTAACAATCCTCAATTAAAAAGCTTTCGCTCTGGAGAACGGTTAAGTCTCTGAACCAGGAGATGTACTCCTATACCAAAGAGACGGCAAGTGTAAGTCCTTTGACTTACAGTTTCCAAGATTTTGAAAGGAGCTTTGACTGGAGATTGATTTTGAGAGACTGACTAACGGCTGTCAGATTGAGCATCCCGGACGTACAGACCGTAGAGCCTAAGTACGATCGTACATATTACAAACAGCTGTACTCCGTGAATGTTCAATAACACTTGCGGCGCCCCTAAATTTCATAGATGTCTCATTCATGGTGGACTTCCATTAGGCGTCTCAGTAATTGTACGGAATATTTTACTGAGGGGCGTGCCTTCCATTAGGTGAACCACTTTTTATTTGCGTGGCTCATTCTGGTTGGTAACACGTAGGTTAATATTAGGGAATGGTTACATCAGGAGGTCAATGTAATAGTACGGACAGCAAAAATTTTGTATTACAGAGGCCTCGGTTACATAGCGTATCGTCTGTAAATAAGTTTTTACATACGTGTTGTGATTTGAGTGGTTCCACGTAAGTTAAAGATCAAATCTCTAAAATCGTCAAAGATGTGGAAACCGACCATTTTCGTATGGAAATCCGTACTGGCGAATTACGTACGTGTACTTCGCAAGTGTACCGCGTCAATGTACCTCAGAGATCTCCTTCACTCTGGTGACTTTCAGGGAAAAAACCGTATTTCTTTTCGGCAAAGATTTTTCGGTCACCTTGTCCGAAGGCACGTGACTTTGGGGACGTGTGAAAAATTCCATTTTCATCGACGCACGTGTCTATCGTCCAGGTGTAGCGAATTGACTGGTTCTGTATTGGTGAACCCACCTCCGCGAGGTGGGTTCACCAATACAGAGGCGGATGGAGTGATTGCTTCTCAGATGAAGACCAAAATGTAATCGGACGGTCGATGTCATCTCCCAGATACTTGGAGAATCGCAATCTTATTTTCTGTAATGTTTTTTTCAAGAAACTCACGAAAATATAGTACGGCATGGTACGAGCAAGTACAAAATTCTGTATTAAACCTCACTTTTCGTCTAATGTAACCATACCCTTACATGCTTAAAATCTTGAAAGAATCTTAGGATGCAAAGTCTGAACGCAATATCTGTACGAGTGGAGGTAATATCTGTACCCGCGGAAGAAAAATCTGTACCGTCAGATGAAATTAATGACACATACAGAGGGCATTAAATGTACTACCCAAAATTTCAAAACGCAACGACAAAAAGGCGGCGGCAAACTTTGATGGTGGGAGCGTGACGGGATAATTTCGGCAGATTCGCAGCCACCCTGGCGGAAGGCACATGGCCCTTGCGACGTGTACGCACATACGCGCGCGCTCATCCGGGATTTTTTTGACCTTTTCCACGCGGCCTATTTTTACACGTTCTGTATTCGAGAACTGTCCTCCCAGTGCACGGTCTCAACAAACTGTGGGGTTGGTGACGTGGCTTCACGGATAAAAAGTATAATTGAATCTGACGGTCCTAATTAACGCCTACAACCTGGGACAATTTTCTTTAATGTTGTTTTCATTGAAAAAAAAAAAATCTGTACAAACATATACGAAACGGTACGGCCGTCAGTAAAAAACCCCACTTTTTCGCTAATGGAAGTCCACCCTCATACGGATTTTGACATTTTTACGAAATTTTCGTTATATTTTTTGGATTTTGAATCTTTCGTAAAATGCGTATGCATTTCGTACATAACAAACGTACGGATATAATGTACGGAAATTTCATAAAAGGGTTGAAAGTATACCGTGAATCGCTATTAGAGTTAATAAATAATTAACGTATATTAATTATTAGTGTTACTAACTCTATTTGGGGTTCAAGGGCCTAACGCCAACAAAATTTATAGTGTTGGGTATCGAGGACCTTTTGCCGATATTCGATATATATCGAGTTTCAGGTACCCGATAATCAATATATCGCTTTGATATATCGAAAATCAAAATATCGCGATATATCTCCAATATATCGTCGATATATCGTATCGCCAATATATCGAGGCATTTAAAAAATGAAAAATTTCACAGGTCTCCAAAGTCACGTGCCTTCGGACAAGGTGACTGTAAAATCTTTGCCGAAAAGAAATACGGTTTTTTCCTGAAAGTCAGCAGAGAGAAGGAGATCTCTGAGGGACATTGACGCGATACACTTGCAAAGTACACGTACATAATACGCGAGTACGGATTTCCATACGAAAATGGTCGGTTTTCAAATCTTTGACGACTTTAGAGATTTGATCGTCAACTTACAAGGAACCACTCAAATCAAAACATGTATGTAAAAACTTGTTTACAAAAGATTCGTAATGTTAACCGAGGCCTCTGTAATACATAAATTTTGTTGTCTGTACTATTACACATACCTCCTCATGTAACCATACCCCAAATAAGTAATTATATGAATAACAAAATTTGTACTATTTTGTCGGTTAAATTTTGTTGCGTCTACCTTTAAGTCACAAAACGAAAATCACATCGTACGTGGTGAATCAGACAATTTCTTTTTTTCGCTAAAATAACATATTATATTAAAATATTAAATATTAAATTTAAAAAATATTATATATCGCGATGATTTATGTTGGTCTCGGTACGATATATCGAGGAGTCTGCTCGATCGATATTCGATATATCAAATATCGAAATTATCGCGATATGAATTTACCCGATACCCAACACTAAAAAATTTAACAACAGCTTCTACATCTAACACAAAGGCCTAAGGGTCGAGTAATTTTGAAAGTGGTCGAAGTTTCTAACAAAGGGGTTCTTACATTGGAGGGAAAGGATGGTGGAAGAATGAAAGAGAATCAGATCAATGTGGCCCCTTGCCATCTTCGAGGATTAGAGGACGAACCCACTTTCCACTTAACTTAGTTTGCCGATTCTCCTTCTTGTTCATCAGTTTGCCACCGGTCCTCCCAGCTCCACGACATCTTGGTCTGCAATCGGTGTGGTCAATGTTGGCATTCATTCTGTTTCCCCTCCTCTTGGGAGCCACACCCTCTACCCTCCAACACATGGTTCTGTGGGAACAGCGACTAGAGAAGGTAAGTATTTTTTTGTTATGTTTTAGTCACGGTTGATTAAGAGGGGGGGAAATTGGGATATCAGCCTACACCCGAGGCCCCTATCACTTTCCCCGCCCAGGTGGCTACTAATTTTCCTAATTTTACTAACTTTACTAATTTTGCTAATAAAACTAAATTTACTGATGAGAGGCACAGGGAGAGGGTGAGAACGAGGGTCAAGGAGAAGGAGAGGGAGGGAGAAGGAGAGGGAGAGGGAGAGGGTGAGGGAGAAGGAAAGTACAAAATCTCAACATTGTATCTGTACGGGCGGAAGCAGATAAAATATCTAGTACAACGTGAATCCTATAAGCGTCAATGTTTTTTTCGTCTCTTAAAATATCTTTTCCCCGTACACACTTGTCAGATTATGGATCTGAAAGTTGCCATTTAAAGTTAACATTCTCAGCTTCCGATTGGCGATCTCAAATTAAAAAACCAACAAGTGTGTACAGAGAAAAGATGTCTTAAGTGGCGAAAAAAACATTGACGCTAATAGCGATTCATGGTGTAACCTCAAGCTAATGTACAATCTGTACGTCCTTGTAATTGTCGTTGTACGAAAACCGTTGCAGAATGAAAATTTGAACAAATGTACATGAACGTACCATTTGTACGTTCATGTATTATCGCTGTGCCAGCGGGGGCATGACAGTTGTCCTACTCTTCAGTTTTTGTCGTCGAACAGGGTGGCTTTGATGGCAGAAGGTATACCATATGAGTTGGTTCTTAGCAATAAAGACATGGAACTACAGGCACTCTTCTCACATGTTCAAACGTGGACTGTGTGAACACATATTGGCTACAATATGAGAATGTAAATCCAAATTAGTGTTGGATGTACAAATTAGCGTTAATTTTTGTTGGCGTTAGGTCCTTCAACACAAAATAGAGCTAAAAACTTTATATTTTTTACCTCTACTAATTTATTTACACTAACTAACCAATCACGTTGTAATACTCAACCAATGGTATGTCCCCATGTGCCAAATTAATTGTTTTCCTCCATCGATTTCCTCGAAAACTTAGCGCCGTACCGCTTAAGTCACAACCGTACAAAACATTTGAAATAGTATAAGTACAATTCGCGTCATCGTCGAACTTAGAATGTACTACATGTGGTTGTCTTATGTTTCGACCGACGACCACGTCATCTTCAAACTTTATCTTAAAACACATTGGCGATGTGTTTTAAATTAAAGTATCGTCGCTCCACAAATGGCAAAACAACCTCAATCTTGTAAACAAGTTTCAAAATTTGCAGACGATTTCAAACGGCAAGGAAAATTACACAATCTGTTTTGTTTTGTCTGTTTGTGTTCGGTACGGGTTTATTTATGCAGGCGTCTCAAGTTCCTGATGCCATTTCACGTCGACCGGACAGGAGATGCAAAGGCAAAGCACATCTCCTTCAATCATTAAACAACACAAGCTAGATGGCGGTAAGTGTACAGTGTCACGGAAAGACATGCGACGTCACAAGCAGTTACAAAAAATAACACGCGACAATGAGATTGTAGACGTTGACAACCGTCACAAGTATTGTCGACGTATACAATCGTCACAGACGTAAGTTACGATGTCGTTCTTAGGTATGTCCCCATGTGCCAAAGTAAAGGTTTTTTTGGGTGTAAAACTTAGAGCTATACCGCCTAAGTTAGAACCGTACAAAGAAATCGAAAAAAATAGAAGTACATATTGCTTCATTGCTAAACTTAGAATGTACTACATTTAGTCGTTTTGTGATTTTCGACCCAGAGCCACGTCAATAAGCGTCATCTTCAAAATTTTATTCAAAACACTTCAGCGATGTGTTTAAACCAAAGTATTTTCGCTAAACCAAATAAAAACACATACGCACGTTTCGAAAAAAAAAATCAAACGATTTCAAGCGATGAGGAAAAGTACACAATTCGTTATGTTTTGTTCTTTTGCGTCTCTACGATGAAAAAAAGTACACAATTTTGTTTTGTTGTCCGTTTTCGTCTTGTACGGATTTTTTACGGGTAGGGGTCTCGAAATTTTGATGCCATTTCACGTCGACTGGTCAGGAGACGTAAAGGCAAAGCGCATCTTCTTCAGCCGTGAAACGGCTGAGGCTGGAAAGTGGTACGTCTACAATGTCACGGTAAGACATGAGATGTCACAAGCAATTTCAAAAAACAACGTGCGACAACACAAATTGTAGACGTTGACAACCGTCACTGGTATTGTCGATGTTTACAATCGTCACAAATGTAAGTTATGATTTCATTCTTACACATAGGAACACTTAAAAACCGGGTCCGACGGATCCGCGCTAAAATACAAAGTAAGCTCGCTAAGTTACAGGTACATGGGGACATACCGCATTGGGACATTTGAAAACTGTGTACGGAAAATCTTCGCTAGAATACAAAGCAAGTTCGATAAATTACAAGGACATGGGGACATACCCTAAATAGTTATTACTTAGAAAACCAACTCCAACGTGACACTACGATTCGTCACCTTATTTACATGTTTTCCGGCCGTCTATGCACCGACCACTTCGATTGGAGAAACAGTCTAGGCTTCTCAAACGTTTAGAAAAAATGATAAAATTCTTGGTAAGTCCTTTGGTGAGGGAGTCTCGAAACGTGCCAACTATCCATAACAACAATAGTAAATTAAAGGAGGATAAAAGGCGATACTTTAGTATAAAGCCATGGATAAGCGTTGACGATAAAAAGACGAAAGGGAGGGCCCTTAGACCAACTCCTCTTAAAAGGGCGCCCACCACAAGTATGGCGGAACTCATCCAAAGCAACTCCTAAAAAACCAAATATCTCAGCCGCATCGAAATTAAATTGTCTATAACAATGCGGAGTGCATGATCACGCTCTTTCTTTCAAACAGAGTAAACGCGACCACTGAAACATGTCGTACCACATGACATGTCGTACCACATGACCAGAGCGTGGACAATACACAGTCACCGAAGCTACGACGGGCACCATCACACATACAAGTTTCAAAATATCGTGGAGGAATAATACATGAATACACCCCCACTCACTTCTAACCACTCTCTTTGAGCCACTCAAGCCAATCCACTCACTCCGAGACACTCACTTCAGGCCATTTTCTCCAAGCCAATCACTCTCAGCTACACAATCTCTAACACTCACTTTCAAGAGTCACCCCCCCCCCCCATTTACAATAATGTCTTGAATAGTGTCGAGTTCCTGAACCAATCATCCTCCATACGAATGGAAAGAATGGACACGATCGAGTTGAAGAACGTGGTCCCATTAGCAACCAAAATCGTTGATTTCTCGAGCCCACGATGGCATGTGCCCTATACCCCTATGCCTCGAATGAAGGCCCGACCTCTCGAGCCCTGTGAGTCCCCTCCCATGGCATTATATTCCATACGTTCCATGATTCCTTGCTTCCTCGAGACAATGGTTTCTCGACCCCCCCTGTGTGACTCCTTTCCCTACTTGGACTCGTTGGTGACGCTCAAAATTTTGAAATATTTTTTGTGGGCCCCGTTTTCATGTCCGCTAAAACCTTGTGTTGTCGTTGTCCCTCCCGCATGGTTTGGTCCCCAATTCGGACGCGCCTTCAAGAGCACTCTCCTCTTCAAGGGGAGAAACCTCTAGTGACCCGAGTATGTGTCAGACCAGCTGGACGTGGATCCAAAAGCCACGGATTCGAGATGGAGTCTATCACAATAGATGAAGGTCTTTCAAGATTTAAGGCTCCTTGGACTAAACCCCTCTTCTTCTAGTGTGTTAGGGACCTTCTTACCCTTAGACCTAAGGCAATCCTTGAAACGTGGGTCGGAAGTAAGCATGTCAGTTGACGTTTCCTCTTTTTTTATTACTTTGAATTTGTTACTCTATGTGAAGATTGATCTATAAGCATACTCATAAATACGTTTCAACAACACATCGAAAAAACATATGTAAAAATACAAGTACACGTACACGTTCTATTAATAGAAAACCAGGTGTACCGTATTTTTCCACATTATATCTCATTGCAATTGTTTTTGCAAATTAAGCCTATATATTAAGTCCAAATACCATGGGACAGACCCATGGGAATCCCTTGTTCCCTTGTTCCTTCCCTTGTTTGGGAATTATTTCTCATGGTCAAAACAAGTTTAGTTTCATTTGATAATTTGTTCTCCGCCATCACAGCGGAAACTTTTACAACTCACCTAAAGGTTGAGTTTAGTTCATATAGTAGTTAACCAATCTGGACCACACAATCCCGCCTAAAAAAGAAATCAACACTAATTGTCAATGCCCCACTTTATTCTAAATCAATAAGACTCACACCAACTCATGTGAAAAATAAGAGGATATCTTGCCGCAAATGGTATGATCTACACTAATTACAAAATTCAGGGGAAACATTGCGAGCGTGAAACAAGAACAATGATTTGTGTGAATGACATTTAAACGGCTCTCGAAACATAAGACTTCTACATTGTACAAAAGTTAAAACTAAAGAGCATCGAAGAGACATCGACCTATTCTTCTTCAAGATTTATTTGATCTTTAAATTTCCCATACAGTATTCTCTTCAACTCAGAAAGCTTCTCCTCTATTTTCCCTTTCTCCTCTTCCAAAACCTGAAGCTCTTCTTTATTCTTCTCCGCAAGTTTTGTAAGCAGTTCTTCTACATCGTCTTTGGGAGTGTGAATAAATACTTCTCCTGTCAAATATCGAATCTCCTCTTCATCTGTGAGAATTAACTCATTCTCCGCGTCTTCCAAATCTTCAGCCACTTTCTGCACCGATAGAACAAAACAGAATAATATTAATTTGTTGATAAAAATGTAAGGACCAAGGAATTCTTTGACAAAGTCGTGAAAGGTAACATACAAACAGCGAACATGTGAACTTCCGAGGCGGATTTAAAAAAGACACAATGAATGAAAATGGGTGAACTAGAAAAAGCAATTTATTTCATTCTTTAATAATAATAATAAAAAGTTGTCTGCATCCCTTCTCCACCCCTATTCATTCTTTTTCTTTTTTTACCGTTTCTTCCTTTCAGAAAATATATAATGCAGTCTTGGGCAAAAAATGCAATTCTTCAAAATAAAAGGACAGCAAAGAATACCTTTATAGACATGATTTCCTCCTCAATTTCGTGACGCCGGTTGTTAAGACGACCAAAAGTGTTTATTCGCTGCTGGTCTTCCCAAGTCACTTGAGTCTCTTCACCCCGGGCCTGAGGCGAGAAAATAGACAAAAATATCCCAAACAAAGTACTATTTTAATATACATAGTATATACATACAAATGTATATTTACTTGAATCCAAACCCAGACCACATTTGCCAGCTCTAATTCAAGTAGGCTTCCTTTAATTGTAGAGTCAAATTTTAATTCAGCTCAAAATGGGTTCAAATTGAGTATATCTCAGAATTGAACGGAGGAGCAATTAGGGTCAATCAGTTTAATTCCTCGTAGTGTTTTGTTTGACACAAATCATAAGTTAGTATTAATAAAGTTATTTAGTTTTTCTTTTTTTCTAACTCTAATAGTGATGGGCGGTGTACCATTTTCAAAAGGAAATAATCAAAGATAGTAAAAAAATGGTGTGTGTAAAAATGCTGGACCCTAAAAACCACAAAACACCCTTAAAAAGATCAAATTCTAGAGCATCATCAGATAATAAACACATGAGAATTCGAGTCCTTCAAAACCTTCCTTTTTTTGGATTTAAAAAATATATCAGGGTTATTTGGGGTTTTGCATTTTTTTTTAGGTTTTAAAGGTTTTCGGGTTTTTAAGATTTTCTCAGGGCTCCTCAAAAAATCCTCTTCATGATACGTTGCTGTCCAAAATAAAAATGGTGAATAGCGTGAGGGAGGGGGAGGGGGAGGGTGAGGGGAGAGCGAGACGGAGGAGAGAGGGGATGAGGAGAGGAGGGGGAGGGAGAGGGCGAGGGGGAAGGAGGCGGAGGGCAAAGGGAGGGAAGAGAGGAGGGGGGAGAGGGAGAGGGAGAGGGAGGGAGAGGGTGGAGAGGCAGAGGGCGGGGGAGGAGAGGGAGAGAGGGAGAGGGAAAGGGGGAGGGAGAGGCAGAAGGGGGGAGGAAGAGGGAGAGAGAGAGGGCTAACTTCAAAATTAATCTCAAGAATCTTAAGTCCAAAAAGAAGATATTATGTTTCCATTGTACTTATAAATCAGAGGTATACATTCCAGTAATTTCATCAACTGTACTTAAGATCAAATTTCAATACTGATTTGATTCCAATGAGTTTTGTTTTTTTCTTTTCCCAAACTCTAGACCAATTTCCAAGTTTGTCCGGATGCCTTATTAGTTTGTCTTATTCGTTTGTCTTATTTGTCTTACCTTGTCTTGTATGATGTCTTTAGAAGTAGAAGGAAGAATAAAGAAGTGAAAGAAAAAAAAAAAAAGTAAAAGAAAAAGCTTTTAGGTAAAGAATTATCTTATCTCACCTGAGTGGCCATAGTGTGCACGCAACACAATGAAGGTTATCAATTGCTGTGCCTTGTAGGAATCTTCACTTTATTTTTGTTGTTACTGGGAACTCTAATCCAAACCCTAATCCAAACCCTAATCCGCCAGAAACTCCTCTTCCTGGAGCTTATTTTCACCCTAAATGCGAACTCCAAGGTTCAAAGTTCAAACCATACGTGGCGCATTATTAATTGTTTGTTATCTCATACCGTACAGTACACCGCGAATCGTCATTAGAGTAAAGAAAAAATTAGAGTAAAAAAAGAGAAAAAAACAATTAAAGTTATGAACTCTACAGTAGTTTGTGTGATAGTAGTTATGATAGCATTTTTTTCCTACCGATTTTTTTTTTTCAAAGATCCAAATTACCATAATCCATAGTTCAAAAGTAGGCGTTTTATGGTAGCCCTTTGGTCGGTGACTTTAGCGTAAGTTGTGTTATGGGATTTTCATGTGATCTTCTTAGGTCACTACTTTTATCAGAGACTGTCCGATCGTCCGAATCTGACGGTGTAAAAAAATATTTTTGGTCCGAATGTTTTAATTGGTCCAAATTTTGGTCCGTATGTTTTAATTGGTCCGAATAGGTCCGAATACAATATGGGTCTTAAGGTCATATTGTATGTTTTGCATACAATAGGCATATTGTATGGGCCTACTTTCACCTACTTTTGAACTATGCCATAATCAAACAATTAGAATGTATGATTTTTTCCAAAATTTTCAAATTCTTAAATAGCGTACACCACTGTAACTATTATTATACGCTAATCAAACTTCTACGCTAATAGCGATTGGCGGTGTACTGTACTGTCGTACGTATGCGCACTTTTCAATGAAATTTAGTAATTTACGCATTTTTTTAACGAAACGTTGCAGGGTTAGCCCGACCGCAGTATGTTTAGTGTTTGTTCCCGCATTGGCTTTGGCTTGACACACGTGTCAGCTTACAACAGACGCGTTTGGACGAGGACACGTGGCGTCCGAGGTCTGCCGTCTACTAATCGTGCAGTAAGGTCGGTGTCAAAGGGAAGCGGTTCAGCCAGCGGCAGAGAGGTGACACGTGGCAGAGGTTCGCTGAAGACTATGGCAGCAGAAGTACGTTTTCTTTCAAACCTTTTTATTTTGTTTTTTCCAGATTTCTAGGTTTTTTGAAGATGTAGGAGTGGTGTATATTCTTAAGAAAGTTAGTGTTTATTCTTATATTTTCTGTGCTTTTCGAGTTTTTTTTTTTTTTTGCTTTTAATTGTGTTCTTAGTTAAGCATTATTGATTTTAATTAATCACGTATTCTTCTTTTTCCTTTTGAAACACGCATTTTTATTCCATATTCTCCTTCTTTCTTTGAATTTCGCGATGGAAGATTGGCTCAAATATTTCAAGAGTTTCACTGTTCACTCGGTATTCGTGTTTTTTTTTTCGACTGTTGTTATTTTACTTGCATTATTTCTCATTTTTTATGGACATTATTATTATTTATTATTATTATTATTGCTATTGCTATTGGTATTGTTGTTTCTACTGCTACTGCTATTTGTTTTTATGTTTATTGTTATTTGGTTATCGTTATTGTTATTTTTGTTTGCCTTTGGCCCTTTATCTGTTTTTTTTTTCTTTTTTTTTTCAGGTTCCAAACCCGCCCGACGTTTTTTTTGGTAAATGGAAAATCGACCGAAAGGAGGTTTTTTTGGAAACCGATTTATCCATCGGAATTGTTAACTATAAACCAATCGTCCCTGGTACTTTGTATTTTTCTTTTTTTTTACCCCCCCATTTTTTTTTTAACATTCTTGTACTACTATTTTGTTTACGGAGATCCCTTTGCTGTCCGCCAAACGCAACAGAAGTGTAATAATATTAAAAATCAAGTAGTTATAAAGCAGTTAAATCTCGATCGACCATTTTTTTTTTATTGCATAGCTTCTTATATTCTAGCTTTTATGTTGTTTTTCTCTATGCCCTCCTCAAACTCTGATTTGTTTGGATTGTTTCGCAGGTCATATCCTCATTGCAATTTTGGTGTCTCACTCGAACCACGGAATTTGGTGTTTTTCTTATATTTAAACTCTAATTCTTGTTTTTCTCTATTTTAACTTTTACCGACCATGTTCGTACTGGAGGGATGAACGCCCCAGTGTCACCTTTGACTTTCTGGATGGTTGACTTTGGCCAGCGAAGGAAATTTCCATTTTCCATAATTCACTTGGAACTTCAGTTGACAATTTCCAGCTCTGGTTGTTAACTGCTGACTTTTTTGTCTTGAATCAGTTCATGTTGACCGTTGAATGTTGGCTTTTTTAGTTTTTGATCGTTTACCCCTGACTACTGACTGATGAATGTTTACTGTTGACCATAGGCTGTTCACCTTTCCATTTTTAAATGTTGCTGTTTGACTTTTTTGAAACACTTTCGAAGTTCAAAAGAATGAAAAGCTCGCACAAACTAACTTGCAAGACCGTCTTATTTTTCCGTTATTTTGCCTTAACTCCTCCTCACATTTGCTTGTCATGACCCGTCGTGTCATTCCTCGATTCGAGGATTTGAAAAAAGAGGAAGTCACGGACTTATGGGCGACAGCTCAATTAGTTGGAAAAAAAATACAACCTCATTTTGGGGCATCATCCCTTACTTTCGCAATTCAGGTACAGTATGGTGCTATTTAGTTTTGTTTACCTTTTCGATAGTTTTGTTTTCCGTTTTGATTAGTATGTCTCCCTTTTTGATAAATGAGTTTTCCTTTTTGATAAATTTGTCTTCCGTTTTGATATATTTGCTTTGTCCGGACCAATCAACGTAGAGAAATGTGAAGTTATTTTTTCTATGTAGTTTCTGGTGGTTTGGTGGGATTTATGGATGATTCATCTTCTTTTTTTATTTTCAGATGAAGTTATATGTTTTTTTTTTTGTCCTCTTTTTTCTTTGGTTTTATCGATACAGGATGGACCTGAAACAGGTCAAACTGTGCCTCATGTTCACATTCACATTTTCTTCATTTTTTGTTTTTATATATGTTATATGTTTTTTTTTTTTTCCTTTCTTTGGTTTTATTCGATAGAGGATGAAATTATTTGTTATTTTTCTGTTTTTTCTTTGGTTTTATCGATACAGGATGGACCTGAAGCAGGTCAAACTGTTCCTCATGTTCATATTCACATTTTGCCGAGAAAAGCTGGAGACTTTGAACCCAATGATAAAATATATGACGAGGTAATCCTTCCCTAAACTTTTTTTTGGATGGAGATTTTGTTCCTTTTTTTACGGCTTTCAAAGGTAAACTCGAACGAGATTTGAAATTGAACCAATGAATGATATATTTATCGTCAAGAAGTATAAGACACGTGTTTCAAATTATGCTAGTTAGTATTTACACAAATGGTGTGGTAGTTGGTATTTGTTTAAAAATTTACTAATACAAAAATTCCTTAGTACACAAATTATTTAAGACAAATTCTTTGGAAATTCTTGATTCAAAAATTTTATTTGGTACGAGAGCTTCTATAGACAAAACATGGTGATTTTAATACTTGTATCACTTGTGGTCGTCTTATGTTCGACAACAGATTGAAAAAAACGAGAGAGAGTTGGGAAAAAGACAAAAAATGGATGCGGAAGAAGAGAGAAAGCCTCGATCTATGGACGAGATGGAGGCAGAGGCCTTTGAACTCCGAAAGTTGTTTACGGACTAAATTTTTGAACCACATATACAAATTTTTCAAGTTTTACTTTCCTTAAAGTTACCTTACAACGTTTTTTTTCATTGATATTTCCGATAATGGTTGAAGACAGTAGAAGACAGTAGAAGACAGTCGAAGACATTTGAAGAAATCTAGTAGTGTTTTGACGCAATGAGGACGAAAATCCTTTCGATTTACAATTTTTGACCAATATCTATTGGAAATGCGATGAGCTGTTTTGACGGAGAAGCTTTTTAGTGTTTATGTTTTGTCTTTTTTTGCATTTTACTTGCCCCGTTTCTTTCTTGAACTATTTTTTTGGGTCCGTAATTATTACTTTCAGGTCTCTCATGGATTTGAATATGTGACCTAATCTCAGACATTGTTCAAATGTATGGGAACAATTGGAAAGGCTATAAGAAATAAGTCCATACTACAAATGTATAAAAATGTAAATAAAATGTATATGTACTAAAAAAGATATAACATGAATGCCAAATTTATATTCGACTGTATAGTGCCCTTATAGGATAGGGTTACCACATAGTTTGCCAAAATTTCTCGCACATTTGAATTACGTTCTGGAGTTTGGTACTAAAGAGAAAGATATTTCAAAATGATAACTATTTTTTTGTGCAAATAGAGTCATGTTCTAGAAGAAAACAATAGTCCTAAAATACCTTTCTCAAATTGAGACGACCTTGTTAGGGATCAAACACATATGTTTATTAGTTTTGTGTATCGGGTAATTTTTTATCGTGATAAATCCGATACCGTTATTGTCGGTTATGGAACGGTGAGGGGTCCCGATACATCACTCTGGGGCCAACAAAAATTATCACCCAAATTTATCGGTAGGGAAGAAAGGTCCAAACAACAAGTACGGAATTATGGTACAAAGACAAAGTACAAAATGAGTACGGAGATATTGCAACCGGGGGGGGGAGGGGTGGGTGCTTTTGGAAATTTTCTTTCACAATCCTTCCGTACCACGGTACAAAGTAATCGTCGATAGATATCAGCCCGATATCTATCAGTAATTAATTGCGATATATCGGAAATTCACCGTGATAATTCCTTTACCAATACATTGGGCCAATATATCAATTATCGTTAGGTTAAAAAAAGGCACATATCGGTTATCGGCAATGGCTACCAATACACAACACTAATATTTATTCAATATTGCGATTACAACAGAAAAATGTTTTTGTTAGGGATCAAACACATCTATATTTATATAATGCATTGGAGCTCCAGTCATTTTCTGACAAACAACAGTCAGTGGTACACTAATTAAAAAAAAAAAAAAAAAAACAGCGAAGTTTAGAGCCACATTAAATTAGTTCAATTATTTATAAATCACTCAGCATAACCGCGAAGTTACAAGTTTTTTGGGCATGTAAATTTTTGAGCGTGTAAATTTTGGAAGAACCCAAATATTTTGAAAGGTTGTGACAGCAGATTAAATGCCATAACAAGAGAAAAGAAAAAAGACAAAAACTGGATACTTGCATAAACAATTTTCTCTCCCAAGGTCTTTCCCAAAACTAACTTGCTTTGTATAGAACTGCAACTTCAAATTTATCAACCTTTTTTCTAGTTTCTACGTTATTGCTAAAGAATGGTAGGACTTTCTATAACGATAATTTCTATCTGCCGAGAGCTTTCACTAAGTCAATATCACAATCATACCTGAAAAAAAAAGAGAAAAGAGAAGAAAAAAGGAGAAAATGGACTGTAGATTATCACCAATTCTTTGAACTTAAAAACTCTCTCAAGGCACAGTCTAGTCTATTCTACAGATAAAGCCGTTTCCGTTAAAAATCCTGAAAAGGAAACCAGGTTTTCTTCTCTTCTTCTTGTCATTGTGCCTCCTCCAATCTCTTTGCTTGTTTTTCCAATACTTCCACGTGTGGTTCTCTTGCCGGAAAACGAGCGACTTTGACTTCTTCGAGCAGAAATTTCCTACCTTGAAGATGTTGAATACACCTTTTTTCTCCATTGTTCGGGTACCACAAATAAGTGCCAAATCTTATATGTGCACTCATCCCTTCTTCATACAGCTTCTTTAGTTCCCAATGGCCGAACCTATCTTCAATAAAATCTCCCCTCCTTATACAGCAGTTTTTGCCAAAAATTACATTCCTATAGTAATCACAGCGTGCTAAATGGGCCTTGTCGTACCAAAACATCAACTTCACAAAAGGTTCGTTGTTAAAATACTCCGTTTCTAAAGCTATATGTTGTTGCGGACCATGAGATCGAGCCTCGGCATACTTTTCGGTAGAAGCTGACACCATTCCTATGTATTTGACAAAATTGTGCATCTCCAAAACCTGAACAAGAGCTGAAAAGTTAACAAAGCTGCAAAATGCAAAGTCATGTTGAAGGACAAAAACATACTTAGTCTTGACTTCTGATAAGGCTGCCTTTACCGCATGTCCAAACCCTAATCTTTCTTTCACTATCAAACACATGGTGTTGCAAAACTTGGGATTTCCCTCGACCAATCGTTGGACAGCTGCCACATAGTCCATGTATCTGCCCTCCATTTCTAGCGAGATTCGTCCTCGTTTCTCACTTTTATGCGAATGTATTGCGTATCCATCGAACACGACAACTTTCGGACAATTTCTGAGTCCCGGAACAAAATGGAAACTCTCAAATACTTGCTGAATGAGATCTGTGGATGGGTTTGACCTCACAGGACTTGTGGTTACAACAACTGTCACCAATGAAGTCACATCCATAGCTGGACCTGCAAAACAAAGAAAATATCTCCTCAAACAGGTAAGAACCATTAACTTTTTTAAACAACTCATAACTAGTATCGATAGGCAAATATTTCCCAAGAACCAACGATTTAACTGAACAACCCTTGTAACTAGTATTGGTAAGCAAATACCAATCCAAACTGTTAAGAACCATCAAGTTAAGTAAACAATTCCTTGTAAGAAGTATTGATAGACTGATGGGATAAATCGAAAAAGAAAACAGTTTACGACAATTCATTTAAACAGCATTTTGGACCTATACAAAATTATTTGTCCTCGTATTTTTTCAATAAAAATTACTGTCGTCCACACCAAATAATGCGCGGATCTCCTAAACCAGGAGCTATGACTGTTATTTTCCTAAGTACAAGCGGATGGCATAGGATAGACATCATTAGGATAAACTTTATTAAGATAATAAAGTTCGTTAAAATAAGTATTGTTAATAACGCTAAGATAAACATCATTAGGCCATGCTGTGAATAATTTCCTCGCGATGCAACATCATCATAATTATCATTATTATTACAAAACCAGAATTGTTAATATAAAATAATAACAATAGTAGTGGCAATATTAGTGGCTTCAAAATTGATCATGTGAACCATTTCAATATCGAACAACAACCAACTGACAATTTTTTTTTTAGCGCAAAATTGTGTTTTTAAAACCGATGAAAAAGTTTCTTCTAAAACTCGATGAATTGTGTTTTCTCAAACCAATAAGTAATGTTTTCAAAAACCAAGGGCTTATGTTCTTCTAAAACCAATGATGTTTCTTTTCAAAAACCAAATGAATTGTGTCTTTGTAAAACCAATGAATTATCTTTATCTAGAACCATTTTATGGTTTCTAAAACTAATGAATTGCTGTACATTTTTATCCAACAGTCAACAATATTTCCACATCAAAAGTAAAGGCGGTGAATTTGACACCAAAAGTGTTTACTGACCATGTGCTTCTTTCCACCCCCCAAAAAAGCACATTACTCAGAATTTATGGTTTTCGAGACTCTGTTAGACCCTTCCACATATCCTTGTGGTCTGTAATAGTTTTTTGAAGATTTGAAGGTTTAGATGATTCACATATTTTAGAGGTTTCAGAGGTTTTAGAAGTTCTGGAGGTTCTAGAGTTTTTGGAAGTAGAAGTTATGGGAGTTTTAGAGGTCATAGAGGTTCGGAGGTTTGGAGGTTTTAGAGATTTTAGAGGTGTAAGGTTACAATATGAATTTTAGAGTGCTTTCGGCCGATTCTTGCCACAGCATATTGACATAAAATAATCAGCCTTATCCGCAAAATAAATGGTTTTTTCTGGGTTTCCAGGGTGTTCTACGGCTTTCTGGAGTTCTTTTGAGGGTTTTTAGGGTTTTCCCTCTTAGGATTTATTTAAAGAGTTTCTTAGGGTGTTATAAGGTTTTTTCAAGGTTTTCTTTTGGGATTTTCTTTAAGAGTTTCTTAGGGTTTCTAGGGTATTTAGGGTTTCTCTTTAGTTTTTTATTTATTTGAAAAAAAAATCTTTCCTTTAGAATAAACTAACTACTGAAATTACTTTTTTAAAGATCATGTGTAGCTTTCATGACATCCGCTCTTTTTGGCATGGAAAAAAAATACCAAAGATCATAAATAAAATTACAAAAAGCAATTAAAAAAACATCTTTAATATTGTCATTGCCAGATAAAATAGTTCATTTCCTGCTAATTTCAGTGTTGAAATAAAAAAAAAAACCTAAAAAAAAAACATTTTTGTTAACTTCCAAAAGTGGTGCAAAGATTTTTCCACACATAACGACAAAATCAGTGTCTGCTATTCCAAAGTATGGGATAATTTATGTATAAAGTGCAATCCACGGTAAATCTTGTGTAGAATCAAAAATATTCGAACTGCTCCAACCGTGAAGCAAAAACCAGCAAAAATAGCAACAAAGGTTTAGTCCAAATTATTATAAGTGAAATAACAAATTTGTATGGAAAAAAATTTAAAACCTAGAAAGCAAACAGAAGACGGAAAGAGAGGGAGAGAGGAAGAGTGAAAGAGAGAAGGGAGGGAGAGAGGAAGAGGACAGGAGAAAAAGGAAAGGGAGGGAGAAGGGAAGTGGAAAAGAGAGACCGACCTCAGTTCACAAGTATTGACAAGTGTCCAGTCTCTGGAAGCCCATGGACGATGAGAGATAGGTAAGGGCAAAGAGAGGCAAGCCATGGCTGCCTTCATCGTTTTCTTTTACCTGCTTGGGGTCTCCATGTCTGAGAAGAAACATGAAAACTTCCACAGGAGCTCTGATTCGAAACCCTAATATTCCGGCTTGCAAGTTAGGTCTCAAAGATCAAAGAGTACGAACTGCTGTAAAACTCTATCGCACAGTGCGAACTCCTATGTGTACGAAATGCTCTAATACTATATCTTAAGATGCGTACTTTACGTGTACGAGCTGATATAATACTTTGGGTGATAGTCTATGAGTTCAACGCTGTCACGAAGTGACATTCCATCAGTCAGTCAGGTTAGAATTAAAAAGTGACTTCGGTTCAGTGAAAATGCCGACATTCAATGACATTGCCTATTTCTACACGACCAATGAATTGCTGGTCAAAATTTTCCAACCAATGAGAAGGAAATTTTAAATATATTCGTAGAAGTCTAACGTATCGACACCTTAACAGGTTTCGGGTTTTGAAATTTTTTTGCGTCATGTAAAGCTCAACTTGCACGAGATAGAATTTAAAGGTGGAGCAGATTTTCTGCCAATCACTTTTTTGAATTGTCCCCGGAGAAACTTTTTATGTCGTCGAGTAAATTTTTTGCTCGAACAATGTAGTGGTACACTGATAGAGTCCGTTCATTCCACTTGCCCACGTGTCTTTTTCATTCAAAAAACGCATGCATGGACTGTATCTTCACTACAGCCTACACCGTACAGTACACCGTGGATCGCTATCAGTGTTATATAACACTGTTTCGCGCCCCCTAAATGCGACCCTTGAACCATAGTTCAAAAGTAGGCGTTTTTTGGTAGGCCTTTTGTAGGCCGCCTTTAGCGTAAGTTGTGTTACGGGCTCTCCATGTGATCTTCTTAGATCGTTACTTTCATCAACGACCGTCAGATCGTCCGAATCTGACGGTTTAAATAAAAAGTCGCTCAAAACTCACAGAAAAAAAAAAAATTGTCCGATTTTTTTTTCAAATTTAGACATGACGTTTAATTCTCTATCAATCCATGTGCAACACATTTTGTATATAAGTGAATTTTCTCACTCAATGAAATTATCCCAAATACAAATCAATTCCTCTATCCAATGCATTGATCTTTCTCTTGTGTACAATTTCATGGCTTCCGCCAATCCACCTCCAATTTTATTGTTGTTATTATTATTATTCGTGGTTTTATTTTAGTTAATATTAATCTTTTTTTTTTTGTGTCTGTTTTTTTTTATAACGAGGATTGCAAAAATCATAAGTTATTGGCAATGTTTTTATCTCATTTTCAATTCGTTTCAGGTTTATGGTTTGTTTTTTTTTTTTTTCATGTTTTTTTATGTTTGTTTAGTTTTTTTTTTTCTATTTATGTTTTTCTTTTCTTTACATCCATTGTTTTTCTGTGCTTTATATCCATTGGTATCCTTTTATGTTATTATATTGTAATTAGTTATCCTTAACTTCACGTTTTTTTTCTGCCAAGTAATGTTTTTTATCATTATTCTTAAGGTTTTTCTCAACTTTTTCCATGAGCGACAGCTTCGTATTCGGCGCGCTGTGCAAGGCTCTGTGCGACACATCGCGCAAACTCTTTCTGCGACCTCCAGCGCGACGCACTCTGCGAAGCGATGCGCGCCACTTCGCGAAGATTCTGAAGTCGCAAGGACAAAAGAACCATGCGACTCGGTGCAACGTGTCGGAAGGTATAAGGGTATGTCCCCATGTGCATAAGTAAGGGTTTTTTTCTGTCGTTTTCCTTTAAAACTTAGCGTCGTACTGCTTAAGTTGCAACCGTACGAAGGAATCGCAAATTTGTAGAGTACAATTTGCGTCATCCTCGAATTTAAGATATATGAAAATTTGTCGTCTTGTGTTTTTCGACGCACTTCCACGACAAAAAACGTCATCTTCAACCTTACGTTTAAAACACATGCGCGATGTGTTTCAAAACTATGTATTTTCCATAAACAAATAGGAACATATATTCGCACGTGTTGTAATTTTCGAAAAATTTCATACGATTTCCAAGGACAAAGAAAAGTACAGAATTCGGTATGTTTCGTCCGTTTGCGTTCGAATACGACGAAGAAAAGTACACAATTTGTTTGGTTTTGTCCGTTTTCGTCCCGTACAGATTTCTTTTTTGCAGGGGTTTTCAAATTCCGATGCCATTTCACGTCGACCGGATAGGAGATGCAAAGGCAAAGCGCCTCGTCTTCAACCGTGAAACGGCACAGGCTGGAAGGCGATAGGTCTACAATGTCACGGTAAGACATGCGACGTCACAAGCAATTCCAAGAAATAACGTGCGACCACAGATCGTAGACATTGACAACCGTCACAGGTACTGTCGACGTATACAATCGTTACAAGCGTAAGTTACGATTTCGTCCTTACAAACATAGGGACACTTCAAAACCAGGTCCGGCGGATCCGCGCTAAAATACAAAGTAAGTTCGCTATGTTACAAGTACACGGGGACATACCCGAAGTGATTTACTCTCATACTTAGGGAAAATGTACAACTTGTTCAGGTATCCGGGTAAATCTACGTACGGTTTTCCCAAAAGCTGTACGTTTTCCTTCAATTTTAAGGCAAATTTCGTCAATCTACTTACGGCATCACTAAAAGTCAAAAACTGCTGGGGATTGCCCAAAAATGTCACGCTGTAATTGCCACGCTTTACAGTTTTACCTGAAGAGGGTGGAAAAAATATAAACTAAGCACTTTCGTCTGAAATGAATATTGGGATACGAGAAGAACTTCCAACACTCTGAGGTGAGACGACCGTGATAAAATTTCTTCAAATTTCTTCATTAACAATTTAACACCATAATGTTAATAAATAACTGAAAGAAGGCAACCGATCGACAGACGTCACAAATAATAAAACAAAACGGCTTAGCGCGAATTTCGTTAATGTACAGTACACCGTGAATCGTTATTAGCCTTATGTACGCTATATTGGCACCCCAAAATTTTGACATTGATACCTAGTTACACTCTTTCAGGACGTGGACCATAATCTACCACGTCTCCTGGCACTAAATTAGAATGAATGACACTAATAATTTCTATACGCTAATTACGATTGAAGGTGTACTGTACACCGTGAATCGGTATTGGCGTAATGGACGCTATTTAAGGTACATTTTTTTTTCCCCAAATTCTTAAACAGCATAAATTATTCTGGTTTTTCTTTTACGCCATTTAGGGTTCTTTTCCAATTTTTATCATCTAAATAGAGTGTTTTACGGTTGGTTTCAGACCGTACAAAAATGTACCTTTTTAAGTGAGAAAGTATAATTAATGGGTTTTAGTAACCACGGACGCATGAGAATATGCGCTCTAAAAAGGGGATGCAATCGGGTTGTCAAAAATCACGTTCTCACATATTGGTCCGGCAACTGCGTTTCGACGGTGTGAACGTACGATTTGTGTACGATTTGTCAGATTTTGAACAGAACCTATACTAGTGTAAACAAGTTTGGGGCGGGTGTTTATTTTTTTTTAAATCCAAATTAGTATAAGTAAATATCCAGTATGTATGTTTTTTTTGAAAAAATCCAAATTCTCAATTAGCGTAAATAACGGTAATTGTTCCTACACGCTAAAGAAACCTTTACGCGAATAACGATTCACGGTGTACTGTAAAATACTGTACCTGTACTGTACTGTACTTACCGCCAAAAGTTTAAAACTGCTGCGTGTTGACGCATGCGATTTACAGATCCCCTCTTCAAAATCGACCGAGGACGAAAATTTTTATCAGCGGCCCAGATATTCCACTCTGGCATCTACCGTTTCAAGTGGTTAGCTGGCGATAAATCGCAAATCCCCACATTGAACCGAAAATTGATACCGTTGACATGAAAAGAGCCCCTAACATCCGAGTCGAAACAACAGTCTCAACACATTTCTTCATCAAGACCAGAATGCCTGCAAAGTACACCGCGAATCGTAATTAGAGTAAATAACTCTAATTCGGTCGCATGAAATTTCGACTCTATCACATCAAATAGAGTAAATGATTCTAATTTTTTCATTATACTATTTAAGGTAAGGTTTAATTAGCGTTTTTAATTCTAATATATGTTCGTTTTAAATAGTGTGGAGTACGGACGACGTCCGACCGTGCAAAATTGTACTTTTATAAGTAAAAAAATACAAATAATGATTTAATATAGGCCATTATCATGTAGCTGCATTTTAACAAACCGCGTAGTGCAAACATCATAGTGACGATAAACTTTACCTTTTGTCAGATTCTGTGCAAATACCTTATTTACATTAGAGGATATTAGCTTACCAAATAAGAGTACACCGCATATATTAGAGTAAATTCCTTTTTGAAACAATTCTATCACATAAATTAGAGTAAAATACTCTAATTATTTTTTTCTCTTTTTTTACTATAATTTTTTCATTACTCTAATTACGATGCGCGGTGTACTGAATGAAAGCAGCCGATCGACAAATGTCACATAATAAAACAAAAGGCCTTCCAAAGATAACCGTCTTGCCAAGTATCTTTTCCAGTTTGGAGTGCAAATTTTTAACATCTATAAACGTCACATTTTTCTACCGTTCTCCGCAGTCTGCCTTGAGTTCAATGTGACTCTGAGCATTGGTGTGGTTGAGCAAGTACACTGCAAATATCTACAATTTTTAAACGTGAGGTTTGACCTTTTCTATGAACCGTTCTGCCAATAGAAACCTTCCGGAAAACAAAATAATACACTGTAAACAGCTAGCCGACGAAAGTAAGTCATGTGGCGCGTAGCATTAATCTCATTACTTTTTTAATATCATTTTTTTCTCTTTTTTTATTAATCTCATAAAATGAGATTAAATACACTATCTTAACAAAGTTTTTCCTTAAATGAGATTATATACGCCACATGAGAATAAACCATTCGATTATAGGAGATTACATTTATTCCATAAACGTGTCTTAGACTGTTTTCCATTTCAAATAGCAGTGATACTACAAAC
>JBBHKE010002397.1:387959-543443 GCA_037447655.1 Zygnema cylindricum | reverse complement strand
CGCCATACAGATGTTACAGTGCCATTCTGTACGCTGCAGTGTTCGTCAAGGTTTTTTATAGCACGCTGGTGTCTAACATCTGCAACTGTTGGCGGTGTTCATAACAGCTGCATATGCTAGCAGTGTTCGCATTCAATGCACTTGTGGCGGTTGTCAACGTCTACAATCTGTGGTCGCACGATATTTTTTGGAACTGCTTGTGACGTCGCATGTCTTACCGTGACATTGTAGACATACCGCCTTCCAACCTGTGTCGTTTCTCGGTTGAAGACGAGGCGCTTTGCCTTTGCGTCTCCTAACGGTCGACGTGAAATGGCACCGGAATTTGAAGAACCCTGCAAAAAAAATCCGTACTGGACGAAAACGGACAAAACCAAACAAAATATGTACTTTTCTTTGTCGTATTCGAACGCAAACGGACAAAACATAGCGAATTCTGTACTTTTATTTGTCCTTGGAAATCATATGAAAATTTTCGAAAATTACGGCACGTGCAAATATATGTTCCTATTTGTTTATCGTAAAATAACCCTAGTTTTAAAACACATCGTGCATGTGTTTTAAACGTAAGGTCGAAGATGACGTTTTTTGTCGTGGAAGTGGGTCGAAAAACACAAGACGACAAATTTTCATACATCCTAAATTCGAGGATGACGCAAATTGTACTCTACAAATTTGCGATTCCTTCGTGCGGTTGCAACTTAGGCAGTACGGCGCTAAGTTTTACAAAAAAACGACAGAAAAAAACCCTTACTTATGCACATGGGGACATACCCTAAGGGAGATGTACCACTAATTTTGTACTTATTCGGGTACAGCGGGTACGAGTAGTCGCTAGAAATCGAGCTTCAGTTAACTTTTTTTTTCGTAAACGTGTTTCGGGTAACGGTTAACAATTTAGGATCGTGACATAACCTTGTCGGGCGTCGGGTACTCAGATTTTGAAAAAAAAAAAATTGTTGGTTTTTGTTATTTAAGATTTTGACTTTTGCTACTTTTGACCTACAGTACATTACAAGTAAGGTTCGTTAGTTTTCTCGCCCGTGGACTGGAATGTGTGAAAAACTCTTACACAAGGGTACTATACCTTTCCCGCAATTCTTTCCTCCTCCTTTAGTACCCGTCTCCGTGCAAGAAAGAGTAAGGGTGTGTCTCCATGTGCCAAGTAGTCGTTTCTAACTTTTTTTCCATCGTTTTCCTCAAAAATAAAATTTACAGCCGTACGAATAAAGTGAGAAAACTGAAGTACAATTTGCGTCATCTAGGGCGCCTATAGTGATGGCCGACGGACCACCCAACAACTCTTTTGCGTGACACCGGATTCCAATCAGAATTTTGTGGTTGTACTGTACCTTATGACATAATCTGCCACATCAGTTGTATCCTACATTTGCTGCATGTAGGTTTGTTATGTTGATGACTGGGGGCACTTTCGCATTTAACCGACACTTTAGTCTTGTAACTTTGTTTTTAGCGACAATTCCCCGTACTACTTTTAGAGCTTTCCTTTGTAAAGAAATGAAATCGTATTGTGACTGAAGTAGACGTGGGTGTATTTTCTGACGGTTGTAGACGACTACAAAACGCGCGACAATTGATGACGTTTACAAAATACCGACAGTTGTAGACGTCTAGCTACTTAGACATTGTAGATGTTTAGGGTTTATGACATTTTGACGTCACGCTCAAATCATGACAGCGTCGACGTCACAAATTCTAAAACTTGCCGCCATGGTTTCCCGATTTTGTTTTTTAGACTTTCTCACTCTTCTTGTCCTCAAAATTCACCCAAATATAGTAAAAAGAAATTGTTTTTAAAGATATTTCATTTGATACCATTATTGGCGTTTTTCATTGCAAGAAGTGTGCGACAGATGCGGTAGTGGGAGAGGGAGAGAGAGAGAGGCGCTTTCACGGACTTCGCTTTTGCGAAATGGCGTCCGTTGGTCGAGACCCCTCCATGGCCCCTGTACGGAGAAAAGCGCACGGAAAAAAGTTACGCACAGACTGGAAACATGCAATGGGTTTTTTTTTGGTACTCCGCGCACGAAAATTGTCAAAAATTTCCAGCACGTGCGACAGAATCTGCCTATTCGCTCAACTGATGAAATTATATTTAAAATCACCTCGTGAGGTGATTTTATAAGAAGTTTGAAGATGAGCTGGAAGGACGCGAAAGTGGGTCGTAAAGCACTAGACGACCAAGTGCATTGTGTTAGACGACAAACTCCAGTACATATAAAGTTTCAAGGTAACGCAACTTGTAAGGTTGGTAATTTCATTTTTTTGGTACGGCTGCAAATTTTCTCGTTTTTTTCTTAGTTATAGAGGAAAACGACAGAAAATAACTAAAACTTCAGCACATGCGAAAGTGCCTTGATTCTGCGTTGTTTTCTCCACAGCCTTCGTTAGTTTGTCACTTTTGTTTATAGGTTTGCTTTGCAGTGTATCAAAG
The DNA here is from genome assembly GCA_037447655.1 of Zygnema cylindricum. Lineage (NCBI taxonomy): Eukaryota > Viridiplantae > Streptophyta > Zygnematophyceae > Zygnematales > Zygnemataceae > Zygnema > Zygnema cylindricum. Next base: position 540,988 of record JBBHKE010002397.1, on the reverse strand, counting down.
TGTTTACAACAATTTAGAAGGACGGTGGAAACCACACTAAAATAAACAGTTAAGAAATTCGAAATTTACAATTTCAACATCCAAAATGCCTTGCCATCTTTATGCCATCTGAACTCCCTTGTTGCAAATCTGGTAGATATGGATTTAAAAAACTTCCATGGATACAATCTGCCGACACGGTGATACATATCACTTTTGATTCTGTACAGTTAGTTTAAATTGAGAACAGACAAGTTAATTGTGTCCTTCCGGTTGATGTCCATTACATCCTCACATGTATCCTTTTCCTCGTACTCTTTAAAATTACACCTGTTTTTTGTCCCCACATAGCAAATTTGGCGCCAGCTATTTGGTCTGCAGTGTTCAAACCCTACTATACATATGTTATACAATAATCAAAAACATTAAGTAAAAAAAGGAACTTTCACCTATTGGTGCAATGCAGGAATTTTGATTTAGTAAACACAAACCTCAGCATATACATGGGGCCAAAAAATGTAATATTACTTACAACCAAGTCCTATCATTTTGGGGACAGAAAATATACCACATGACTTGCTTATTGACTGCTGTCATGACCTGCCAATCGTGCAATGACATAGCCCGCAGCTCACCCTAGTATACATGCCCGGACTCTGCCCATGGAAATTGTTACAATATTATATGCTTGCAGCTCTTCATAGCCTGGGATTACAAAATAGTGATAAAACCTCTCAGGGAGTGGACTGCGACTACATCCATCAGTATCGGAGTTCAGCGTCGACTTATAATCGTAAGGAAGCAACTGAAAGGGGAGCCACCCTTCAGATGTAATGAACAACTGTAATAGGGAAAGCATATAAAAAATTGTGCAAGGGAATGTAATAGCAAATCCTTTAATCCAACAGCAATTGTCCGTATAAATTGCCCAGAATGATTCGATGAAATCATACTTTCGGCAATCATTGCATAATATTTCATCATCGAAGGGAATTAAGCAATAAACTCTTCTCAAACTTAAAAAGCCTCAATTCTAGGAGCTGCAACACCATCAGTGATTGAAGTCATCTACGTTCACACACACATAAACAGACACACTGCCACATGTTCTAGAACTCTTCCGTAACGCTTTACGGACAACGGAGTTGCTACATGTAGCCTACCACATACGACAAACATACAACGTTGTATTATGTTACTTAGTGCATTAAAAAACAACGGACCTCCACCCGCAGGACAGCCATTAGGTGAGAACTATCATCTGCCCTGGGTGTCATACAAAGCCAAAATTAGGGTTCAATAACCTTAGAAACCATAAGAAATATTAATGTTCATCTACCTAAGCCAACAACATCACGAGAGTACCCATAAGCCGATTTCAGGAGCTGGACAACAACAAGAACAACCGTCCGAACAGGCTTCCCCATGTATAGGACAAAAAAACTAAGTCATGTTTTATTTCAAGAATACCAATAAAACCATTGGCACACTAATCAACGGGCTTGTTCCAGATGCACACAACTCATTACAACTCACTCTGGTCTCCATACTAAGGGGGACTCTCTCTCTCTCTCTCTCTCTCTCTCAACATTCCACCCATTAAACTAAACAAACTCACGTTTAACTCGTTAAAACTAAACAAATCTTCTGTATAAAACTGTGTTCCCATGCTGCTATGGACCACCTGTATTTGCCAGCCCACGATCTACGACAGATGGAAAGACCTTCAGTAACATGAAAATTTTGCACCGGGAAAGAATGCAGGTTGAATTTGTATCTGTTTTTCTTAAATACCTTTGTTACCTCTTCTCCCAGACTCCCCCACGCCCTATGCTAAAGCCCATTGGGATTGGAGATAATCTGCAGGAAGGTTTGGTTCAACACAACACACTCAACCTCTCTCTCCATCTCCCTCCCCAGCATTTCTCCCGACCTCCTCCCTCGTTTTACAGACAATTTATCCCCTGAGCAATGGGGCGCCATAAATTAGCTTAACGCATATTAAGTTCATGGCTCCCCTCCCATACAAATACCAATCATTGAAAGCTCTTGGCCCTGAAATACCTGGAATGACTATAATCGTTCAAGTGCCTACTATCATAGCTGCAAGAGTTGTCTGAATAACCAGTGACAGTCCTTTCCATGATCCCAGTTGACAAGTACAGCCATCCCTCATAAAACCTTTGTTGATTCACTTTCGACAGCAGGTCACATGTGCTCATCAGTTTAACCCCTCATTTCCGTTCCAGCATAAATAAGGGTAGGTGTTTTGCACTGCTCCTAACTGCAGGTCTTTTAACTGGTCTTTAACTGCGGTTGTACCGACAGCTCATATGACAGTTCATGTACTTCCCCACTGTCGGAAAGTGGATTCTGTAGCTTCAAATTACAGGGCCTCTCTCAATTGAGCAGGAAAGGAGAAACCCAACACACACCTTATTATCCAAGAATTGGCACTAACGAGAGGACTTCGAGGATTGGTGACCTGCAATAATAAATTAGCAAATTCAATAAAGTGAACTGAGGCCATCAGTTTATAAAAGTGGCTCGTGAGAATGAGCAAATGCACAATAAAAGCCCAATAGGTCCATGACAAGCAGCCTCGACCTGACGACCAGCTTCAATCGATCGACCCAAGAGACTGGTCCAAAAAATTCTCTAATTTAGAAGACCTTCCTATTTACTTCCATTTCCAGCCTAAGAAGCATTCTAACAGGCACTACACCACAGGAGAGCCCAGAGAGACAGCTTCTTGCCACTTCACTACACCGTGGATCAATATTAGCGGTTGAAACATATTAGAATGGTGTATAATATTATATTTAGTGTTACTATGTCTAATTCAGGTCTGATCAAAGTGCAAATTTAAACCGTTTATCAAATTAACGTTAAGACAAAAAAAAAGCTGTAATGCTTATCGCCAGGGCCCAACACAGCACGATGTGTTTTACCTCCACCAGCATCAGAGCATCTCCATTATTTTTTTATTTGCCCACAGGCCAACTTCCGATCCCACTTATTTCCAATTACTAACCGTTTCAAACAATTATGGCAGCAACACCAGTAATTTCGCATCTCTTTTTTCAGCCCACACGTCAGCGTCCAATGCCCACCAGTTTCAAGCTAAACGAGAGCAAGAGGACATACCCAAACTCTGCGAAGCCCGTCGAATCAGCAAGCAGGTGACCCGATACGGAAATCCAACAATCTTTGGAGAAGTGCAAACCAGGTAGTCAGGTTTGTGCTCCTGCAAATTAAACGATTCGGCCGCATCTGCATCGAGAACTACTTCAGTCGCATCCAGAAGCACATGCCACAAGTTCCGCTGGGCCTCTGAGACCCAATGAAGAGAGTTTTTCAGCCCACCTGCTTGTACTGGGTAAGCAAACAGGCCCTGGAGACACATAAAACAAGGAGATTGGAGCAACTGTAAGTTACCAGAAACAATAAATTTGAATTACTCAAAGCGAATGAATTCTAAGCTCGGTGAAAGACAGATAATCAGTCTCAAAGGAAAAAAAAACCTGACTCTCAAAGCGGTAAACTTTGAAAGAAACAGGACTCCAAAGGCCATTGAATCCTTAGTATTATAGGAGAGCAATCCCTAGTTTAAAAAAGAATGAATATAGAGAACCAAAATTTGAGCAAATGGCAGACCACCACAGGCTTCAAGCAGTTAACAGACATTGCAATACGGGCAACAAGAACAGCTATGAATCATTTCTATGGGCTCCGCACGTTTCAAGGTAAACATCTTTTAAGAAAATCGCAACAACAACGAACTACATGAGCCTCAGCCAATTAAGACACCTCAATACTAGAACAAACGAGTGGAGATGCACAAATAAAAGCAAAAAATCCTACTAGTTGATGCATAGTCCTCCATTCTTTCACAGGTACAAAATCCTATTCACAGTCTTCCTTTACATAAGAATCCATTTCGGAGACTGCTTACCTTGGGATTGCTCTTGCTTTTCTTGCGAAAATGGGTGCTGAGTTGAGATCCAGCAAGGTTTAGGTCAAGCCAGGCTAACGGTGCCTCAATCTTCTTGGCGCCCTATTCCCACAACATGCAAACCTATATTGTCAACTTGATGCAAAGCATGCGGGAATTATTCCACAAGCTAGAAGTTTAGACATGCAAAACCACCAAAATATGGACACATGTTCACAGAAACCTTAGCAAGATGAAACCAATTCTTTCACCAGGTATAAACTCATGCAGACACAGAATCATCTACACAAGGTATAATGCGCTATCTTCCCATCCCCTGGAAAAAAGAATGGCACTCTTAAGCGGAAAAAACCAGTTCAGAAAGCACATGGCAACGTTCACAGCATTTACGCAAGGAAGGATAAACTGAACTGTAGACAATATGTAAAACACTTTTAAGGTGTGATTTGCACTGCAGTATCCCTTCTATCCCATGAGATAACGCGATTAAAAAGCTTGCTCCCTGAGACCCGGGTATCTCACCCTCAAGACAGCAAACCGCGAAATAAACTCGTGTCTTTCGTCCAATGATGTCATATAAACATTGTGTTTGTGGAATGGGTAGGCCTCAGCAACCAATGCAAATGCATCCTGTACCAAGCCATTGTCCCAAAACCGCATAACAATTTTGACAAACCCAGGGTAGAAAATTAGATATACACAGAAAACCAATATGAAAGATGCAGTTACAAAAATACGCAAACATATTGCCAAAATTGCTTGAAGCGGATAAGCCCTGTATACCTTTGCTTCTCGTGTAAAAACTACATGGTACTCAGCCTGATCCACCCCACAGCGCTGCAGGATGCGACTACGCACATGAATCTCTGTCACAGACATTGTACGTCATAGTGACGATAAACTGTACGTTTTGTCAGATTCTGTACGAATACCTTATTTACAGTAGAGGATATTAACTTGCCAAATTAGAGTACACCGCATAAATTAGAGTAAATTCCTTTCTAAATCAATTCTATCACATAAATTAGAGTAAGTTACTCTAATTATTTTTTTCTCTTTTTTTACTCTAATTTTTTCATTACTCTAATTACGATGCGCGGTGTACTGCAGGCCGCGGGTCGGATGAGGACTTCGTAAAAAAAGTAATAGTTTAGAGCCCTCTTTGAACTGAAGTAGGAAATTCAACTTATTAGTATTATGTGTAATTAAGGGCTTACTTGGAATGTCGAGTAACTAGTTTTATAGATAGAGGGCACAAGAGGACAGACTGCAAATTTCAGGAACAACATGGAGAATTTAACAAACAAACAAAATAACAGAATCGAACAGAAACAAACAAACAAACCAACGTTTAGAACTGGCATTTAATGGTTTTCATTTTAGTTTATTTTGCTTGAAAATTCTCTTAAAAACTCGATGGCATTTCAATATAGATTTAATTGAATGAAATCATTTATGTAGTTTCAAAGCGGATGAGGGAAAACGAACTGCACAAAGTCAAAATATCTAAAAAAAAAGAAGTTATACCATATAATATTATAGAGACCATCAAAAACACTAGAAAAAAATTCCAAAGGAAAAAAAAAGAGTTGTTGTTGACATTTAAAACCATCATTGACTGTTCTGCCAAACATGCTCCAGATGGTTGTCTGCGAGAAAACCATGGAGAAGGCTGCTAAGGAGGACTGATCCATCGAGAATACCATGGAGAAGGCTGCTGAGGAGAACCGTTCCCTCTGACACTGGATCGTTTGATTTGTTCTACATGTTGTCCCTGCCGCTGAAAATCCCTGAGAGCATACAAAACCTAAGGAGAATCAGACAACCGTCCAGGAAAACAGTCAAAAGGAAAAAGCCAATGTAAGGTGCGCTTTTCAACAGCATGAATATCTGAGGCCTGCAGCCGGCAAGAAGACAAGCTGTTGAAATTCTGCGCTGGTCAGATCTAATGGACCAAAGGCATACCAACGTATTTCATAATCCAGGAGACCTTTTTCCCACCTCAACTGTGCATGCTCCCAGCGCACAACCATGCATACCAATGACAACAACCTATCTATTTAGAAGCATAAGACCTCACACAACTATTCAAGCATTGCATTCAAAAAGGCAGAAACTCCCATCCGTACAAACCTCCAGGATTGCTGGAGCAACAACTGCATAAAACATTCAAAAGCCTGAAGGGCTAGTAATTCAACATCCTCAAAGAGACGGCACTGCAAAATTCACCTTTTCCACTCTCCCCTACCAAAATAGCATTCAGTAAAATCCTTTGTTACTCTCACTAGCTCTTGTTACTGCTATAATTTTGCTGCACAACTCTGACAGTTTCATACCAAGAATTCTGCTCGTCATCCTCCTCGAAGACACGAGGCAAATTCATGCGCGCCACTCTTTCCATATATATCTCTGGATATCGAGCCTTTACATAAGCCTCCACGTACCGCATCTCGTCTGGAGATAATGGAGCAGACCACCTCACGTCAAGATGATTCTCAGGCTCTCCTCGCATGGCTTGCATAGCTTGCATAGCCTCTGCAATGAGGTGGGGAGGTATAGTGACATTGTTTTGCTGCAGCAAGATTGAATGATTGGTTGGCAAAAACTGAAAAGTCAGTGAATGGTCAAAGTTCTTGAACTGTAAGTTTGGTACAAAGCGTTTTATTCAGATTCTACGAGAAGAAAGTGAAGGACAAGGAGCGAGAAAGGTAATCATTTGATTCATCAAAACAACAAATCACTCGGCCAAGGATGTCTAGATGGTCAGGCTAAAAGGTAAATCATGCACGATGGAGAATATTTGCAGTTTGTCGAATGTGTCTATCACTTAAGGCAAAACCTCCGAGCAAATCTATACAGGAGCAAATGAAAATAGATGTTTAAATAGCCCTGGCAACTTCAACCATGTGCATTGGCTGATATCTTAATTATCCTCTGCCAAACCATAACCGTTTGGAATCTTGCTGATGTCATTGACCTCATGGACGTCTGCTGTTCTTTAAACTGCTTTCGTTTCAAAAAACAGAACTAGATAGAATCCAAAAGAGATGAAACACTTCATAAATACAGTTAAGGAGGTAGGTAAAGAAACAGAATTCACCTTTCCAGCAGAAGCACTTCTTTTGTAGCTTCCTGCCCCGTTCAGGCCTGCCTGGGCACTCTTGCCAGGGTCAATATCAATATGATCTGAAATTCTTGCCTGTGAAGAGACATTTATGCACAATAATCAGCGATGAACATGCAAGCTAAATATTAATATCAAATTAAATGATGGAGGCAAAACAGCAGAAAAAAAAAAACATCGAATCACAGAGTCCATTACTGCTGCTGTGTGGCTAAATGGTAAGTACCGCAGCCATGGACGCATACACATCCTCATAATCCTCAATTCCATGCGCCATGGCTTCCCTTCTTTCAGTTCTCTCCCTCGTTTTCTCTGCCGTGCTTTACTGTAAAACAGTCTCAAAACATTAAGTAAAGACCTTAAAAAGGCGAAGTACAGTCTCCACTATGAGATTGAAATTCACTAACTGCTACAGGCGACTTACTTGGCAGGTACAAAGTGTAATGCTGAAAGATATCGATACAGTGGACAAACAGATAGGGCAGCCATGAAAAGCCATGACAGAGAAGGATATACTCGGTCAGGTTCTCAGAGGACCGCTGAACGACAAAACCACCCACACTAGTTCTGAAAAGACAGGCTACAGTACAATCTGGTAAAAATGTATGAAACGTGATTGTTGTTCTTTACTGTACTTTACTGTACGAATGCCAGAATTCGGTACCACTAGCCAATAGTCGTAACAAAACAAAAAATGTTTTCTTGTCGTCAAGGCCTCAAAGGGGTACCTAATGGAAGGCTAGGATTACATAACCAATCGTCCGAAACCGTCCTTAATCGTCCTCAACCCCAAACCCCTGTTCCATCCCGTAAACGCAAATTTGAAATGCCGGAGAAAATAATTACTCAGTTCAAAATACGGGCAAAATAAACTCATTCTGAGCCGCCAAATCCGGTAAAATATTTCAGGCGCTGTTAGAGGAAGCTTCCATGGTAACCTTTAGCGTCCCGACAACATAACACATCGAAAAATGCTCCGATGGAAATTTCCCTTCACTCGGAAGGGAATGTGTGCCAAAAATGAAAATCCTGTTTGCATTATGACAGCACTACAGTAATTTGGTAATCCGCGTCGGAAATCCACGTCATCAATGCACCCAGCGCGAGTTCTAAAATATGGTAAACTTGATAAATTCCTCGTTCCACAAGAGAATCCGTACTGCCACGTCATTCAAAGAAGGAAACTACGAAGGAGACTGCAAAGGAGACTCCGCTGCTGACTTCCTACGTTAGTACTGTAGCAAAATAATTGTAAAGTACAGTAAAGTACAGTAAAATACAGTACAAAACATTAAAGTACTGTAATGTACTTTACAGTACAGTACTCACAAAATATATAATTGCAGTACACCGCCTATTGCTATTAAAGAGTTCTTTCGTGCGAAAATATTCTTGACGCAAAAAAAAAAAAAAATGTTTATTAACACCATTTGTTTGAGTTCAAAAGTAGGCGTTTTATGGTAGGCCTTTGATAGGCGCAAGTACAGTACACCGTCAATCGCTATTAGAGAAAAGGAATAAATAGCTTAAAAAAAAATTAGTGTTATTAACACTAATCGGGATTTTTTTTATTTTTTTTAAATATATAAACTAATTAATCCCTAACTGTAACTAGGGTTGTCCTGAATAATAAATACCCGCCCTTTCGATGTCTACAGTAATATGTGTATCCGTACAAAATTTGACAATTCGTACGTCGTCGCTCTGTTCACACGGTCGACCGACGAACATAAGAGAACATGATTTTTGTCGACGAGTTGCGTCTCTTTCTTCCAGTGCACATTCACATGTGTGCGCAATAATGTTAAGTGTCTTTTTATGCCTTTGTAATTTAAAGAGTACCATTTAGTACGGAAATATCTTGTCCCTACGCCACACTATTTCCATCGCATTGTACTTCCATTATTAACGCTAATTGAAGAAAAAACCTAATTTGAATAATGGAAAAAATATAATTATGGATTATATTTCATGTTTTTTTATTTGAAAAAAGGGCACCGAATTGGCGTTATATACTATAATAGTGATTGACGGTGTAGTGTTATGGGCTTTTCATGTGATCTTCTTATATCGCTACTTTGATATCTACTTTGATCAGCAAACGTCCGATGACATTTAATTCTCTATCGAACGATGTGCAACTCAGCCCTGCTACTTTTTTTTTTCATTTTGCAACCAATACAATATGGGTCTTAAGGTCATATTGTATGTTTTCCGTACAATAGGCATATTGTATGGGCCTACTTTCACCTACTTTTGAACTATGGTTTGAGTGATTCAAAATGAGCCTCCTTGCGAACCGCAAATAGGGATAGTACTATGTGTCTATATCTGCATTGTTACGCAGTTTATCAATCCTCGTAAAAGTCAAAGGTGCAGCGTTGACTTGTTGTACTAAGTGTTAAAACACCTTTGGCTTTAACCTAACGCAAACTGAACCGAACTACTTCAGCATGCATTATGAGTGACGCATATCAGCATGCATCAGAAGCCAGTGCATCGATGTGGTAATCGACCTGCATTTGAGACCCTTAGGAGTAATAACAATAAAAAAAAAATCGAGATTTTCCTGTACTTTTTAAGTGTCCAGTTTTCAATTTTGTGAACTCTTGGGAAATAAAATTATGGAATTGATCATGACAGTGACTGTTTTGGTTGTGCACGGTCACTCACGTCACTCTGTCAAAAATTGTACGTTTGAAGTACATATTGGTACAAATAAAGTACTGTTGAATACAAATTTGACGATCAATCGGTTGGACAACTTTGACTTTCAAATTTTTGTTTCAACCACTTAAATATTTGACGAACTTGCGGACGTCGAATGTCATAATAACTTTAACAATTCACACGGCCGACAAACTTTTACGGTAACAAAACTGCCACAATCACATGTAAATAAAAGTGTTGCAGAAAAAATCACTTTTTGTCTTTACGTGAGCTCCACGGTGAGAGCACTTAGCCGCAAAATTGAAGTTTAATCGTCTAAGCGTTGCATTGAACTTAGATGCAAATTGAAACGAAACCTCTTTAAACTAAACTAAACTACGCCGTGAATCATAATTAGAGTAATGAAGACTTTAGAGTACAAAAACTAAAAAAAAAATAGAGTAATGAACGCTAATTTATGTGATAGAGCTTTTTCAACTATGAAGTTTACTCTAATTTGTTTAAGTACTGTAATTTGGCACGCTAATATCCTCTACTGTAAATAATGTATTCGTACATACCTTGGCAAAACGTACAGTTTATTGTCACTATGACGTTTGCACTACGCGGTTTGTTAAAACGCAGTTACATGATAACGGCCTGTATTAAATTTGTAATTCTGTGACCTCCATTGGTACACAGAATGTCCAGCTTATGTGAAACCTCTAGGATAGGATATGCACTTTTGACTTTGACAATAAATTAGTCCCACATTGGGACGCAAAAACTCTGACTGATTACACCATTGTGTAGCTTGGACTCACCTGAGTCCGTTGCAAAAAGAATCACTGAAATTGCTCCCTTGAGCATTAAGTTATGGTTGACCAAAGTTGGTTCATAAATACAAGTGCACTCTGGGAGAGAGGCTGAAAAACCAAAAATATTCTAAGTCCTAAGCTACCTCTCTAAGCCTACTACTAAGATACTTCGACCAATCATAAGATTGTAAAGTACAATAAGGTACAGGTACCGCTGTACTTCTTGTAGGTCCATAGTACGACATGGCCATTCCGCTAACGTGTGTCAGTTCCGGAGCCGTAGTTGCTCCTCTCGTGATATCCGCTGTCCATCCATATGTTGCCGCGTATCTTCCGCTGACATCTGGTCCGCAAACTGCCAAATGGCCATTCCGGCATTCCGGCTCCACTGTGAGCCGTTCGATCAGATCCGGATAATTGATTTCGTCAGTTGAAATTAAATGTCAATTCGTATATTTCGTGCGGTCCAGATTTCGTGCGGACCGGTATGTTTCCATGCATAAATCGTCCCGTAATTAGTTAAATGAAATGTCCGGTGCGGTAAGCTTTAAATAAATATCGCGCCATATGCATGTATCGATTTCTTCAGGACCCACCAGATAAGGCGATCGCTGGTCCGGACGGTGATCATCCAGAGGTCACTTGATAAAGTCCAATAAGGGGCAGTTACATTTTGCAGAAAAAACTATACTGAATGATCTGCCTGTCTCTTTTAGCTGCAACAGGTTGTTTGCAGGTCCTGAGTGACTACGACAAGTATGAGTGCAGGTCCTCAGTGACTACGACAAGTATGAGGGCTCCAGTAAGGTTACAAGAAAGACTACAAAATACCTCTCTTTTCAACAAAATCATTAGTTGTACTTTTTTACTTAATAAAGTACAATTTTGCACGGTCTGACACCGTCCGTACTCCACACTATTTAAAATGAACCTATAATAGAATTAAAAACGCTAATTAAAATTTACCTTAAATATAATAATGAAAAAATTAGAATTATTTACTCTATTTCCTGTGATAGAGTCAAAATTTCGAGTGACCGAATTAGAGTAATTTACTCTAATTACGATTCGCGGTGTACTATAAGTTTGAATTGAAATATTAAAACGCACGAAACGAAATAAACTTTGTACAGTATAATTAATTATAATGAACCGGCGTAAAAATATCAATTGAAATTAAATGAAAAAAATGCGCGTCGTCACGCCCGACGAAATCGAGCCACACTATCTACGAAGCAACAATTCTACATTGACAACAAAATTTTGTTTCGTGCGTTTAAAAATTTCCGTACAAGACTTATATTACTTTAGTTTAAAGAGGTTTCATTTCAATTTGCGTCTAAGTTCAATGTAATGTTTATAAGATTAAATTTCAATTTTGCGGCTAAGTGTTCTCACCGTGGTGCTCACGTAAAGACAAAAAGTGATTGTCTGCAACCTCTTTATTTACATGTGGTTGCCTCAGCTTTGTTACCGTAAACGTTCGCTGGCCGTGTGAGATGCTAATTTTATTATGACGGTCGACGTCCGAAAGCGCGGCAAAATTTTAAGCGGTTGAAACAAAATTTTGAAAGTCAAAGTTGTCCAACCGATTGACTGCCAAATTTGTACTCAACGGTACTTTATTTGTACCAATATGTACTTTAAATGTACAATTTTTGACAAAGTGACATAAGTGACTGTGCGCAACCAAAACAGTCACTGTCATGATCAATTCCCTAAAATGATTGTAGAACTCATAAAATGCAAAACAAGATGCCTATTTTGTGAAATTTACTGCACAATAAGGCCTAAAATATATATAAAATATAATATTTACGTATATATATATATATATATATATATATATATATAGATTTTTCAATATTTTTCAGGGTTTAAATGGTAGATTAGTCCTCACATTAGTACACCAACTTAGGAGTTGCCGATGCTCGCAAACACACATCACTAATTCCGACGAACTTGATCCTAGGTTCGGTAATTATGATTTTAGGGTTTAAAATCAGATTTTTAAAAAGCGATATTCACGAGGTTTGAACTTCACAAAAAATGGTTTCTCTATGAGGTGTCTATTTTTTGGCTAAAATGTCACAATTGATGTACTTACTAAATTGATGGTTTTGCAACATAAAGGTGGGCGAAGAATGAAATAACGTCGCCGGAGAGAGTATTTGTTATACTAAATAAGATTATAGTCATACTCTTCCACATTTACTAAAAAGGTTAATTCCTAGACGTTGCGATGTTGCGCACTTTGTACACCTACCACTGCCCATAAGAATCCAGAGTGTATCTAGAGTTGTGCACACGCGCGTTCGCTTTGAGTACAGCATTCCCCAAAACACGCGCACAATGCACACTTTTTGTTATTTACACAACCTACTTTGTACCCGTCGAATACATGCGTAACGAAGTATCACATACACGCACGCTGGCATGTTTGTTCACGAGTTATTGCCGTACCGCCACCGCCACGAACCAACAATTGCTTTACGCATACACCTCGAATCTTAATTAGAGTAAAGAAATAATTAGAGGAAAAAACGAAAAATAATGATGAGAGTTATGAACTCTAATTTGGGTGATCAATTGTTTAAAAAAAAAATTTACTCTAATTTATCAATTACTCTAATTTGGGCGTAAATTTAGGCGCTGAATATATCTACTGTAAATTAGGTACACAAATAGAATCTGACAAAACATACAGTTTCACGTCATTATGACGTTTGCACTATGGAGTTTGTTAAAATACAATTAAATGATAACGGCCTGTATTAAATCATTATTTGCACTTTTTTACTTAATAAAGTACAATTTTGCACGATCAGCCGTACGCCACACTATTTAAAACGGCACTGTTTTAGAGTTAAAAATGCTCATTTAAAAAGTACCTTAAATAATGTAAATAATAATGTAGAATAATATACTCTATTTATGGTGATAGAGTCAAAATTTGGGGTGACGGAATTAGCCTTCATAACTCTAATTACGATTCGCGGTGTAGCGAAGTAATGATTCCGACCGCAGTGTCCTTTCGTTTGCGCGTTAAGAAGTTCCGGTACGGAAACCATACCGGCTACAGCCTGCGGATAGGAATGTTGGGGCTCGCCGATAGACAATGCGTCATGTAACTATCGGTTGAACCGTCGATGGACCGACGATCGTTCTTTGATTAAGGCCGAGGATGCCTGACCAATAGGCGACAAAAATTCTTACGATGTCGTAGCATAAACATCCGACCGTACACTAAATAACAAAGTACAGTACACCGCGAATCGTAATTAGAGTAAATTACTCTAATTCGGTCGCTCGAAATTTCGACTCTATCACATGAAATAGAGTAAATGATTCTAATTTTTTCATTATGCTATTTAAGGTAAAATTTAATTAGCGTTTTTAATTCTAATATATGTTTGTTTTAAATAGTGTGGAGTATGGATGACGTCCGTCCGTGCAAAATTGTACTTTTTTTATAAAAAAGTACAGATAATGATTAAATACAGGCCATTTATCATGTAACTGCGTTTTATTGAAAACGTCATAGTGACGATAAACTGTACGTTTTGTCAGATTCTGTACGAATACCTTATTTACAGTAGAGGATATTAACTTGCCAAATTAGAGTACACCGCATAAATTAGAGTAAATTCCTTTCTAAATCAATTCTATCACATAAATTAGAGTAAGTTACTCTAATTATTTTTTTCTCTTTTTTTTACTCTAATTTTTTTCATTACTCTAATTACGATGCGCGGTGTACTGCAGGCCGCGGGTCGGATGAGGACTTCGTAAAAAAAGTAATAGTTTAGAGCCCTCTTTGAACTGAAGTAGGAAATTCAACTTATTAGTATTATGTGTAATTAAGGGCTTACTTGGAATGTCGAGTAACTAGTTTTATAGATAGAGGGCACAAGAGGACAGACTGCAAATTTCAGGAACAACATGGAGAATTTAACAAACAAACAAAATAACAGAATCGAACAGAAACAAACAAACAAACCAACGTTTAGAACTGGCATTTAATGGTTTTCATTTTAGTTTATTTTGCTTGAAAATTCTCTTAAAAACTCGATGGCATTTCAATATAGATTTAATTGAATGAAATCATTTATGTAGTTTCAAAGCGGATGAGGGAAAACGAACTGCACAAAGTCAAAATATCTAAAAAAAAAGAAGTTATACCATATAATATTATAGAGACCATCAAAAACACTAGAAAAAAATTCCAAAGGAAAAAAAAAGAGTTGTTGTTGACATTTAAAACCATCATTGACTGTTCTGCCAAACATGCTCCAGATGGTTTGTCTGCGAGGAAACCATGGAGAAGGCTGCTAAGGAGGACTGATCCATCGAGAATACCATGGAGAAGGCTGCTGAGGAGAACCGTTCCCTCTGACACTGGATCGTTTGATTTGTTCTACATGTTGTCCCTGCCGCTGAAAATCCCTGAGAGCATACAAAACCTAAGGAGAATCAGACAACCGTCCAGGAAAACAGTCAAAAGGAAAAAGCCAATGTAAGGTGCGCTTTTCAACAGCATGAATATCTGAGGCCTGCAGCCGGCAAGAAGGACAAGCTGTTGAAATTCTGCGCTGGTCAGATCTAATGGACCAAAGGCATACCAACGTATTTCATAATCCAGGAGACCTTTTTCCCACCTCAACTGTGCATGCTCCCAGCGCACAACCATGCATACCAATGACAACAACCTATCTATTTAGAAGCATAAGACCTCACACAACTATTCAAGCATTGCATTAAAAAGGCAGAAACTCCCATCTGTACAAACCTCCAGGATTGCTAGACCAACAACAGCATAAAACATTCAAAAGCCTGAGGGCTAATAATTCGACATCCTCATAGAGACGGCACTGCAAAACTCACCTTTTCCACTCTCCTCTACCAAAATAGCATTCAGTAAAATCGCTTTGTTACTCTCACAAGCTCTTGTTACTGCTATAATTTTGCTGCACAACTCTGACAGTTTCATACCGAGAATTCTGCTCGTCATCCTCCTCGGAGACACGAGGCAAATTCATGCGCGCCACTCTTTCCATATATATCTCTGGATATCGAGCCTTTACATAATCCTCCACGTACCGCATCTTGTCTGGAGATATTAGAACAAACAATCTCACGTCAAAATGATTCTCAGGCTCTCCTGGCATGGCTTGCATGGCTTGCATAGCCTCTGCAATGTGGTGGCGAGGTATCGTGACATTGTTTTGCTGCAGCAAGATTGAATGATAGGTTGGCAAAAAACTGAAAAGTCAGTGAATGGTCAAAGTTCTTTAACTGTAAGTTTGGTTTTATTCAGATTCTACGAGAAGAAAGTGAAGGACAAGGAGAAAGGTAATCATTCGATTCATCAAAACAACAAATCACTCAGCCATGGATGTCTATATGGTTAGGCTAAAAGGTAAATAATGCATAATGGAGAATATTTGCAATTTGTCGAATGTGTATATCACTTTAAGGCAAAATCTCCGAGCAAATCTATACAGGAGAAAATGAAAATGGATGTTTAAATAGCCCTAGCAACTTCAACCATGTGCATTGGCTGATATCTTAATTATCCTCTGCCAGACCATAATAATGTTTGTAATATTGCTGATGTCATTGACCTCATGGACATCTGCTGTTCTTTAAAATGCTTTCGTTTCAAAAAACAGAAGAAGATAGAATCCAAAAGAGATGAAACATTTCAAAAATACAGTTAAGGAGGTAGGTAAAGAAGGAGGGCACTCTTGCCAGGGTCAATATCAATATGATCTGAAATTCTTGCCTGTGAAAAGACATTTATGCACAATAATCAGCGATAAACATGCAAGGTAAAAATTTAAGGTCAGATTAGGTGGTGGAGGCAAAACAACAGAAAAAAAAAAACATCGAATCACAGAGTCCATTACTGCTGCTAGGTGGCTAGATGTTTCGTACCGCTTCCATGGAATCATAATCCTCAATTCCACGCGCCATGGCTTCCCTCCTTTCGGTTCTCTCCCTCGTTTTCTCTGTCGTGCAATACTGTAACAGCAGTCTCAAAACATTAAGTAAAGTGGTTCACACTTGAAAAATGGGAAAACGGATGTCATAAATTTTGGGATTCGTACGCCAAATTTCATAAAATGACAAAAAGCACGGCAGTGACGGTTTGGGCCAGTTTGGTTTGACCGTTTTGGAGCGTAGCGGCGGACAAAAGAGCGCAGTTTTATGCGTCAAAACTCGACAGCTGCGTATACCAAACGGCAACTGTCGCCCGCCATCGGACATCATGTTCGGAATGCACTTTTTCGTTTTTGAAGATTTTCGAAAACGAAGCGCACGGACGTGAACCGTACAATAATTTCATTCCGTTGCAAACTTATGAAAAACTAGAAGACCAATCAGATAAGAGAACGCGTAATGTTAAAAAAAAAAAAATAACACCGATGGAAAAAAAGAAAAAAGGGCATATTCTAAGTTCCTTCGCGGTTATTTTCGCTCTGTACAAACGCTTGCGTGGCAGTACATTTTGGTTTGAAAAGGCTTCGTACATATCATGTCCGCAAAGCGTTTACTTTTCGTACGGACAAGTGTCTCTTATCACGACACGCTAGTTGACGTAGGGCTAGCGTCACGTGCCAGTTCATGGCGGACAAAAAAAAGTACCGTTTCCATATCATACCGTTTTCCCCATTTTTCAAGTGTGAACCACGCAACTAAGTACAGTTTTAATGATAATTAACACCATTTGTTTGAGTGATCCAAAATGAGCCTCCTTGGCGAACCGCAAATTAGTATTATACAGTACAGTACACCGTGAATCGCTATTAGCGTAATGAAATAGATAGCGTAATGAAACAATTAGCGTACTTTACGGTAAATTGTGTTTTTTCGGGTACACCATGATTCTAATTTATCATGTACTCTAATTTGTAAACTGCTTTGTAAAAATTTTCAACACATAATATGTCCATACTAAAACATGTATATGTACGAAACTGTTCAAATCGTACGCCTTCGCGTTTTTTTGACATCTGCGTATGCCGGAAAATATTTACGCAATTATATATTATTATATTTTCTGTACTTTTTAACTTAAAAATGTACGAAATAGTACAGATCTGGCAGTCCGTACACCACACTATTTAAAAGGGAACTAAATTACAGTTATGAACCGCATTGAGCGGGGGTACCTCAAATAACGTGCAAAAACTTTTAGCGTACTTTATTCTATTTGAGAATTTGCCCCAAAAAAAGGGGTACCCCAATTAGCGTCATGTACGCTAATAGCGATTCACGGTGTACTGAACTATATGTCTATATCTGCTTTTTTCACCTAATTTACCTAATTTACCAATCCTTATAAAAGTCAAAGGTGCAGCGTTGACTTGTTGTACTAAGTGCTAAAACTCCTTTGGCTTCGACCTAACGCAAAGTAGAGGTCGCAAAAGTCAAAATTGTAGATAACCGAAACCGACAATTTTTTCTTTTTTCAGAATCTGAGTACCCGACGCACGACCCGGTTATGTCACGCTCCTAAACTGTTACCCGTTACCTGATACGCGTTTACGAAAATAAAAGTTTTAACCGAAACTCGATTTCCCGCGATCACCCGTACCCTCCCGTACCCCAATAAGTACAAAATTAGTGGTACTCCCTTATTATACCTTCCACTACACCGTGAATCGCTATTAGTGTAAATGTTTTTTTTCGTCTCTAAAAACATTTTTTTCTTCGTACACACTTGTCCGATTGTGCATCTGACGGTTGCGATTGAAAGCTACGATTTTCAGCTTTCTATTGGCTGTCTCCGTTTGAGAATCGGACGAATGTGTACGGAGATAATATGTTTTAAGAGACGAAAAAAACGTTTACACTAATGCCAATATTCGATATAATATCGAATTTGAGGTACCCGATAATCGATGTATCGCATACATGAACGGAGAACCTAAATATCTGGATATTTATGCGATAATTTTTTTTTTCCGATTTTTTTTTCAACTCCCCCACGTGGCGCACGCTCAGTGTGGGGGGGGGGGGGGGGGGGGGGGATTCCGGACAATTTCCGTACAATTTCCGTACTATTTTTCGTACTTTACCTGTACGGACACCATTTTTTTAGCGATGTATATCGCGATAATTTATGTTGGTCTCGGTACGATATATCGAGGACTTTGCTCGATCGATATTCGATATATCGAATATCGAAATTATCGCGATATGAAATTACCCGATACCCAACACTACCTTCCACGATACCAAGAGCACAAAGTACAATAATGTTGGATAGTATGGACAGTACACGACTTTCATTTTTTTTTCGTTTTTTGCTTACCCGACTAACAGTTTTTTTTTTTTTTTTTTTTTTTTGTGAATCACACGCCCAAATCCGCCCGGCCCCCCAGATTTTGGCACCCAGAATATGCTGGCGGTCGGGTGACGGTCGGTTACGGTTTCGGGTAACCGTTTGCGAACTCTGACGCCAAGTGAACCGAACTACTTCAGCATGCATTATGAGTGACGCATATCGGCATGCATCGGAAACCAGTGCATCGATGTGGTAGCTGGTCTGCAGTCAAGCCCCTTGGCAGAGGTCGCAAACGGTTACCCAAAACCATAACCGACCGTCACCCGACCTCCAGCGTATTCTGGTGCCAAATTTGGGTGGCCGGGCAGATGCGGGCAGGTGATTCACAAAAGAAAAAAAAATTTGGTTACGGTCGTGAAACCAAAAAAACGAAAAAAATTGAAGGTCTTGTACTGTCAATACTATCCAACATTATTGTACTTTCAACGCTTGGTATCGTGGAAGGTACGAGGAGATGTACCATTGATTTTGTACTTATTCGGGTATGGGCGGGTACGGGTAGTCGCTGGAAATCGAGTTTCGGTTAACTATTATTTCCGTAAACGCGTATCGGGGTAACGGGTAACAATTTACGAGCGTGATATAACTCAGTCGGGCGTCGGGTAATCAGATTTTGAAAAAAAAAATTTGTCAGTTTCGGATATCTTAAAATTTGACTTTTGCGACCTCTGCCCCTAGGAGTAGTAACAATAAAATAAAAATCGAGATTTTCTTGTGCTTTTGAAGTGTCCAATTTTAAAAGTTGTACTTTGTGAACTCTTGGGAAATAAAATTGTTGCAGAGCTCGTAAAATGCAAAACAAGATGCCTATATTGTGAAATTTACTACACAATAAAGCCTAAAATAAAGCCTAAAATAAATAATTATATATATAGCATATAGATTTTTCAAAAAAGCCGGGGTTTAAAATGGTAGATTAGTCCTCACATTAGTACACCAACTTAAGGTGTTGCTGATACTTGCAAAAACACATCACTAATTCCGACAAATTTGATCCTAGGTCAAGTAAATATGCTCTTAGGGTTTAAAATCAGATTTAAAAAAACTGATGTTCACGAGGTTTGAACTTCACAAAGAAAGATTTCACTATGAGGTTTCTATTTTTTCGCTAAAATGTCACAATTGATGTACTTACTAAATTGATGGTTTTGCAAGATAAAGGTGGTCGAAGAATGAAATAATGTCGCCGGAGAGAGTATTTGTTATACTAGTTAAGATTATAGTCATACTCTTCCACATTTATGAAAAAGGCTGATGGTGGGCACATTGTACACCTACCACCGCCCATAAGAATCCAGAGTGTATCTAGTGCACACGTGCGTTCGAAACACGCGCGCATTGCACACTTTTTGCTATTTACACAACGCAATTTGTACCCGTCGATTACCTGCGTAACGAAGTATCACATACACGCACGCTGGCATGTTGTTCGCGGTTATTGCCGTACTGCCGCCACCACGAACCAACAATTGCTTTACACATAGCAGAGAAACGATTCCGACCGCAGTATCCTTTCGATTGCGCATTAAGGAATTCCGGTACGGAAACTCTACGGCTGCGGATGGGACCGTTGGGGCTTGCCGACAGGTTATGCGTAATGTAACTATCGGTGGAACTGCCGATGGTTAGCCCGAGGATGACTGACCGATAGGCGACAAAAATTATTACAATGTCCCTAGCATAAACATCCGACCGTACACTAAACAATAAAGTACAGTTCTGCAGGCGGCGGGGTCGGATGAGGACTTCGTAAAAGTTTTAGTTTAAAACCCTCTTTGAACTGTAGGGAATTCAACTTATTAAAAAAAAAAAAAAAACTTACTAGTATTATGTGTTATTAGAAAAAAAAAGCGGGGCAGGATAAATTAAAAAGCAACATGGTAAACCATCTAAGTCCAAGGGTACAAAAGGGGTGGCAAGGCCAAAACTGAAAAACTACAAGCAGGGCAATAAAAAATAAAGATAGCAACATGAACACATAAAAATGGCAAGTAAAATAAAAGCACACAAACCCAAAATGAGAAGCACGGCAACAAACAAAACCAAAGCTACAAGCCCAACCCCAACCCCAACCCCAACTCAATTAATATTTACAAAAAGCAACCTTGTAGGAGCTTACTTAGAATATCGAGTAACTAGTTTTATAGATAGAGGGCACAAGAGGACAAACTGCAAATTTTAGGCCCATCATGGATGGTGTATTTAACAAACAGACAAACTAACAGAAATGAATAGAAACAAACAAACAAACCAAATTTTAAAAATGTCATTTAGTGGTTTTCATTTTAGTTTATTTTGCTTAAATAATTCTCTTAAAACAAAATTGAATGAAATCGTTTATGTAGTTTCAAAAAGGATGAGGGAAAAGGAACTGCACAAAGTCAAAATATATAAAGAAACTAAATTATACCATTTAGTATTATTGACCAGACAATAAGAAACACGAGAAAAAAAAATACCAAAGGAAAAAAAAAAAGTTGTTGTTGACATTCAAAACCATCATTGACTCTTACTACAAGTAAAATAAGGAAAAGAAAAAAAAAAAGGAACTTATTCTCAAATAATAATCTGTGGATTCAGATATTTCTTCAGCGAATTTGTAATCAAATCACCGATACTCTTCGAATTTATGGAAAACTGAATTTGACGGAAAACTGAATTTAACAGAAAACTGAATTTAAGGGAAAACCCCAAAAACAACCCTGATCGAGACCTTAAACTAAAAAGGATTTTTTTTTCCATTTTATCATTAAAGAAAATTCATATTTTTACAGTATCCTTTCAATTTTACTTGATTTTTGTCTCGAGAAACATTTATTTTCCTCAAATAGGAAATTCATACCTGTGTTTTGACTGAAAAAAGATAATAAATCTTCTAAAAAGTTACTAAATTTTTTCATCATTTTTAACAGCGACAAATTGCTGTTTTGCTACCTGGCTGAAAGTAAGAAAAATATGCAAAAAAATATAAAATTAAAAAAAGAAGGAACCGAAAAAGGACGGAAATACAAAAATAAAAAAAAGGACAAAAAAAACAAAAAAAAACGACTCTTTTTCAATCTCAAACTATTTCGAAGGACCCAAAAAGAAACTTCTCCCTCCCTCCCTCACCCTCCCCTCTCTCTCTCTCCCGCTGTCTCACTCTCTCCTCCGGTCTCTCCCCCCTCCCTCTTCTTTTCTGTCTCTCTCTCTCATCTCTCTCCCCCTCTCTCCCTCATCCACCCACTCTCGTTCTTTCTCCTTTTTTCAAAAAAGCCGATAAGGAACTCCTTGAAAATTAAAAAAAAAAGGTTATGCGTAATGTAACTATCGGTGGAACTGCCGATGGTTAGCCCGAGGATGACTGACCGATAGGCGACAAAAATTATTACAATGTCCTAGCATAAACATCCGACCGTACACTAAACAATAAAGTACAGTTCTGCAGGCGGCGGGTCGGATGAGGACTTCGTAAAAGTTTTAGTTTAAAACCCTCTTTGAACTGTAGGGAATTCAACTTATTAAAAAAAAAAAAAAAACTTACTAGTATTATGTGTTATTAGAAAAAAAAGCGGGCAGGATAAATTAAAAAGCAACATGGTAAACCATCTAAGTCCAAGGGTACAAAAGGGGTGGCAAGGCCAAAACTGAAAAACTACAAGCAGGGCAATAAAAAATAAAGATAGCAACATGAACACATAAAAATGGCAAGTAAAATAAAAGCACACAAACCCAAAATGAGAAGCACGGCAACAAACAAAACCAAAGCTACAAGCCCAACCCCAACCCCAACCCCAACCCCAACTCAATTAATATTTACAAAAAGCAACCTTGTAGGAGCTTACTTAGAATATCGAGTAACTAGTTTTATAGATAGAGGGCACAAGAGGACAAACTGCAAATTTTAGGCCCATCATGGATGGTGTATTTAACAAACAGACAAACTAACAGAAATGAATAGAAACAAACAAACAAACCAAATTTTAAAAATGTCATTTAGTGGTTTTCATTTTAGTTTATTTTGCTTAAATAATTCTCTTAAAAACAAAATTGAATGAAATCGTTTATGTAGTTTCAAAAAGGATGAGGGAAAAGGAACTGCACAAAGTCAAAATATATAAAGAAACTAAATTATACCATTTAGTATTATTGACCAGACAATAAGAAACACGAGAAAAAAAATACCAAAGGAAAAAAAAAAAGTTGTTGTTGACATTCAAAACCATCATTGACTCTTACTACAAGTAAAATAAGGAAAAGAAAAAAAAAAAGGAACTTATTCTCAAATAATAATCTGTGGATTCAGATATTTCTTCAGCGAATTTGTAATCAAATCACCGATACTCTTCGAATTTATGGAAAACTGAATTTGACGGAAAACTGAATTTAACAGAAAACTGAATTTAAGGGAAAACCCCAAAAACAACCCTGATCGAGACCTTAAACTAAAAAGGATTTTTTTTTCCATTTTATCATTAAAGAAAATTCATATTTTTACAGTATCCTTTCAATTTTACTTCATTTTTGTCTCGAGATACATTTATTTTCCTCAAATAGGAAATTCATACCTGTATTTTGACTGAAAAAAGATCATAAATCTTCTAAAAAGCTACTAAAAACTTTCATCATTTTTAACAGCGACAAATTGCTGTTTTGTTACCTGCCCGAAAGTAAGAAAAATATGCAAAAAAATATAAAATTAAAAAAGGAAGGAACTGAAAAAGGACAGAAATACAAAATCAAAAAAAAGGACAAAAAAAAAAAAAAAACGACTCTTTCTCCCTCACCTCTCCCCTCACCCTCCCCTCTCTCCCTCACCCTCCCCTCTCTCTCTCCCGCTATTTCACTCTCTCCTCCGGTCTCTCCCCATCCCTTTTCATTTCTGTCTCTTCTCTCTCTCTCTCTCATCTCTCTCCCCCTCTCTCCCTCATCCATCCACTCTCGTTCTTTCTCTCTTTTTCAAAAAGGTTGATTAGGAGACTCCTTGGAAAAAAAAAAAAAAAAACATTGTCTGCATTACAAGTTACATTTCTCCACTGTCGATTTTCTCGAGAAGCTCGGTTCGAGTTTTTCGTTTCCAATTGTTGGTTGTCGCCACAAGGTTGATGAGACCCACGATTTGGTATCGGGTGTACTCCTAAAAAAGAAAACAAGAAAAAAAAAGTTCTCATATGATTAGGTATCGAGTGTACTCCTAAAAAAACAATACGAAAAGAAAAAAAAAGTTATGGTATGATTTGATATCGGGTGTATTCCTAGAAATAACGAAAAGAAGAAAGTTATGCTAAAATTTCGTATCGGGTGTACTCCTAAAAAAAAATATGAAAAGGAAAAAGGTTATTATATGATTTGGTATCGAGTGCGCTCCTAGAAAAAACGAAAAGAAGAAAGTTATGCTAAAATTTTGGTATCGGGTGTACTCCTAAAAAAAAAAAACCAAAAAGGTTATCGTATAATTTGATATCGGGTGTACTTTAAAAAGAATACAAAAAAAAAAAAAGGTATCCTAAGTAACTAACTTTATGTTTTATTAATGTCCTTTAGAACATTATTTCCTAACTTTATGTTTTGTCCTGAAGAAGTTGTTTTGCCTTAAAAAACACAAAAGAAAAAACAATTAGAATTGCCAAAAAAATAACAAGATAAAACAACAAAGTAAAAATAGTACGAAAAAAAAAGAAAAAATATTGTTTGGCTCAAAATAATAAAGGAAAAACATCAGGGACAAAGCAATAAAGAAAAAACAAACAATATAGAAAAAACAAAACAAAATAGCCACACAGACAACCACACAAACACAAGCAAAAGGGAAGGAAAAACAGGAAAACTGGATAGTACAAAATGTAAGGTAAAAAAACAAACAAACAAAAAAAAAGAACAAAAGAAAAGAGATTGACGTTTTCTCCCTTTCTTTGCTGTTCTTTTTTTGAAAAACCATAAAAGAAATTGTCACTCACCGAATGTGTTCTCGCCCAATGGAGATACTCCGTTTCCGGTAAATAAAATGCCTTCAACAAAAAAAAGGGTG
The DNA here is from genome assembly GCA_037447655.1 of Zygnema cylindricum. Taxonomy (NCBI): domain Eukaryota; kingdom Viridiplantae; phylum Streptophyta; class Zygnematophyceae; order Zygnematales; family Zygnemataceae; genus Zygnema; species Zygnema cylindricum. Next base: position 516,103 of record JBBHKE010002397.1, on the reverse strand, counting down.
AAAAGGGGGAAAGAGAGAAAAGGAGAAAAGGGATGAAAAGGGAGGGAAAAAGGGGGAAAAAGGGGGAGAAAGGGGGGAAAAGGAGGAAACCGTCAGACACTCGTGTCTCGCTTGTGAACCGGTTTATTAAACAGCAAAAGAACTTAAAAAAACCCGAAAAGAAAAAAAAAATCTTTCTCAGAACTTCACCTTAATGTAGTGTTCCACAATCTCCATATTGGGAGGAATTTTTGAAACTGCCCGTAGACCATTCACAAGGACCTGTGATACACCAAAAAAAAAAAAAAAAACCAAAAGAATTGTTTATTGGGGTTTCTAAGAAATCATCAAGTAATCCAAAAAAACCTCGAACATGTAACAGAGAAAAAGAGCCAAAATTTATTGTTGTATATCAAACGAATTCGGGGCCTATATAACTCAGTATATAATTCGGTATATCTGGATATTGAGACCTTTAAAATTGAATATTTATCAAATTTGCTGATAACTATCAATATTGCGATAACTAGGGATAATCGACCGAAAAGGGTAAGGTAATCCAAACGGAAAACTTATCTTGCCAAATTTTCACAGAAATTATTAATGGGATGAGAGTTCTGCGCAAAAAACTTAAAACATACCACTAAAGATACGAGTAGGCAAACATTTGGCAGACAATTTTTTTAACATTTGACAATTCATTATGTTACGTGTAAAAATTCTTCAGCCTCAAGGAAAATAAAATGTTCAAAAAGTAGTACGGATAGCAATCGTACGCGTACTGATGATATCACAATGTAATATCGGTTAATCGTGACAATCAACAATACCAGTTAACGACTTGATATATCGATAATCAAGACCCTAAAAAGAAAGGAAATATTGAATATCAGAAAATAGTGCCCAAAATACACCGCTACCAAAATCTCCAGCTCTCCCTCTCCCTCTCTCCCTCCCTCTTCCGTTCTCAGTGTTAATTCTCTGTTGATTTTCCCTGCTGCCTCTCTGCTGCTGTCATAAAACTTCTCACAAATGGAAAAACCTAAAAAACCCCGTAGACAAACCCTGAAAAAAACCAGAAAAAGACAACAAACCCATAAGAAATCCTAAAATACTCGCCTGCAAGTCCAGAGACATCAGCGCTCTGCCCTCATTGGTGCATCTCTTCACACGTGAGAAACCCTCCACCATAACCTCTGCGATGGCATCGGCCCCATATTGAAGAAGCTGCTCTTGGACCTGAAAAAAAAAAAAAAATCAGTTTACTTTTCAGTTTCCGCTTATTAGGCTTTTCAGTAACCAAGCATCTTGACTATCTAGTTTTTCCTTTTTGGTTCTTTCCTTTGTTTTTACTTTCTGGTAACGAGACTTTGTAGCTTGAACAATGTTATCTGTCGTCTGAGGGAGAGCGAGAGGGAGAGTCTAACGTTTGTAATATGAATTGTCCATTGCAGACAATCAGCACAACAAAAATAGCTTTACTTACCAATAACACAATTGCAACAACATAATTACGCTCACAATTACATATAGATATAATAAAACAAATCATAACATTCCCTACAATCACACATTATATAAAACAGTCAAGATAATACAAAAACAAACAAACAAACACTCGCAAAAGAACCTCAAGCTATAACTTTATATGACAGAGAATACACAATAGTCTACCAACACCTGAAATACAAACCCAAAAATTATACATACATTATACATTATATAATACCTATACATTATTAAATACCTCAAACTACCAAAATCCAGAAAACAAACAGAGCCAAAAAACACTTCAACACAGCAGCATCTAGAAACTCAAACATGAGAACAAAAGATGCAAAAAACACAGAAATCATAAAAAAGGAAAGAAAAAGGAGAAAGAAATAAAATTAAAAATCTGAAACTTCCGCAAAACGGGGAAGAAACTTCCCCCTCAAATCTAACCACACACCCACCATATGACAGACAAAATAACACACATAAAATCACAAAAATGGGAACCTTATGACACTATCAATTATGCACAAACACCCGCAACAATAACCACTTGACAATCGCAGTTGATAAATACACAGCAACGAGAGCCTACAGACACACCCACCTGGCGGTTAACCCCAGCATGAGCCACTCGGTGAGCAAACATACGGTACTCGCCCACCAGTTGGTCCACATACCTGAGGGGAGGAAAGGGAGAGGAGGAGGTCAATACAGAAATATCCATGGGTAACACATTAAACACAGCTTCCCACCTTTCACTCTTCGGAAATAGAGAGAGACGAGACAGGTTGCCAACCAGCATAAGACAAAGAACAGGATAAATTTGCAGATGGTGAGAGAGAGAGAGGACAGTGGCGGCAGGGGAGGGAGAGGGAGAGAGAGAGAGAGAAAGAGAGAGAGAGAGAGAGAGAGAGAGAGAGAGAGAGAGAGGAGAGAGAGAGAGAGAGAGAGAGAGAGAAAAAAAAAGAGAGAGAACTCACTGATTGTGGTCTACCCCAACTTCTCTCGCCTCCCATCGAACATTTGCAATGCGATCAGCATACCTGTTTCCATGCATTTACAGACAAGTTTAATATTTCTGTCAGAATCTTTAAACAGTGAGCCTTTAAATTTCTTTAATTTTCTCACTCCACTAATTGTGGCAACAAGACAGGTGACCCAATTCTTAAACATATCATTTCCACACTAACTATAAAAAAAACAATTTATAGAGAGCTAAAAAAAAAGCCGTAATGAATACGGCATATTAGAAAATCAGGGATCTTAAAGGAATTCACACCTACCCTCCCACATTCATAAGAAGACGAGAAAGTGTTTTGTAGACGTGCTCCCGCAAATCTGGGACAGCTTCCACCTGTCCGTTCCATATTCAGTTCACCAGTTCCAGTTTTGCAATTTCAGTTCCACAATTTCAATAATATGGTCTGACAGACACAACATCGACTGCAAAACAAAAAAAATCTACAACAGAGACCAAAAAAGAACCCCAAAAAACTTGACAATCTTTATTGAATAGGAAAAAAAAGTTCTCCACGACCATATAATGTACCGTGCGAGAGTAAAAATGTTCCATTGCGGGCAAAGCCGATTGCGGCAGTAAAGATTGAAACTGGGGACGACATCTTCTCATAAAATCAGCGAGCCACACTATGGATTCAGTAGCCACACAGCGTTCCTGGGGAAAGAGAAGAATAAGGAGAGCGAGAGAGAGAGAGAGGGAGAAAGAGAGAGAGAGAAAAAAAGGGACAAAGTACAGAGAGAGGGAAGGGAGGGAGGGAGGGAGGGAGGGAGGAAGGAGGGAGGAAGGAGGGAGAGAGAAAGAGAAAAGAGAGGAGGGGTCAGTTCCTCTCCTTATCCTGTTAACAAAAAATTAAAAAATAAAATTTCAACGAGACGATCCTCTCAAGTAAACAAACTGCCTAGTTATATCCCTGTTTTCAGTAATGCTCTGCAATAAATCTGTATGAAATTTGGTTTTCATGCAAATTTTCAACGATTCACTTTTGAAAATGCAGGTATAACAATGTCTAAACAATATGGTTGAAAATAGGAATGTTAATTTTGGCTTTACAAGCAGGAAGACCAAAGTGAAAAAAGCACAGTCGCTGCTTTTTGGGACGAATAAATGATTCACTGCTGAAAATGCAGAAACAACTATTTCTAAACAGTATGGTTGAAAATGGAAAATTCTCAATTTGGGTTTACAACGCAGGAAAACTGCAGCAAAAAGAAACATTTTTTTGGTTTCGCTGCTTTTTCGGACAAAGATACTAATACTCTCATCATATATACCTGAGAAGCCCCCAAGGCTTTGTGCGACATCCTTTGGACCTTCGTAGTACCTTTGGTGTGAACAAAGTGCACAGGAATGTTTTCCACGAGAAAATTTATATCTTATTTCTAAGGTGAAAAATTTGCCAATTGGGCTTATAAGAAGATTGGACTAGGAATTTGTATTATTAGCACCGTTTTTGGACTTCGACTCTTCATATTTCTAAAACCCTGTCGTGTATTATTCTCATGGTCACTGCCTTGTGGTTCTTCCAATTAGGATTTTTTTTTGAAGGCAAGCAAAGTAAGGATGAGTAAAATGTAGGAATTGAAGAAAAGAATAGTTAAAAGTAGGGAAATGTAGGAAAAGATGAAGAAAGGGAGGAAAAGGACTTACACGAAGACCATAAAGGTTTCCTGGTGAAACTATGTTCCCTGGATGAGAATTAACCGGAGGCGGTATGTCACTGCTTGAATTTGAAGAGGCGGGAGTTTTCATGCGATATTCATCAAGTCCTTGAGAAATTCGAACTAATGTGGCTCGTAAGCGAGGAGTTAATACTGACCCAAAAAGAAAACGTGAAAAGAAGAGAGAGGAATGGAGAGGACATGAGAAACTGTGGAGTTAATACAAAAAAAAGTGCGGAAAGAAAGAGGAGATAGGAGAATAGAGAGGTTCAAATATTGCGGAGTTCAAATTGAAAAAAAAAGGAAGAAGAGAGAAACACACGAGAAAATGATACAAAGATGAAATGGGACATAGTGGAAAAAAAAGGAAAAAATAATAAAAGGGGAGAGGAGAGTTAAAATAGACAAAAACTGAGAAAATGAGAGAGTACAGAAGGGAATACTTCAACAGGGAGAAAGAAAAAGGAAAATAAATCAAGATTGGCATAAATATTTTGTGCTTGCACATTTTCTTACTAGCCATAGCGGAAACACAAAATGGTAAAAAAAACAACGGGAGAATGTAAATCCTATGGAAAAACACAAACTTCAAGAAAAAAAAACTTGAAAAATAAAAAATTACAAGAAAACTCTGAAAAAGTTTACATACAGGCTGTGGTAGGAGTCTCATTCTGAATTCGAGCCACGGTGAAAGCCTCTCTTTGTCCAAAAGTTCGGAAAATTGCGAGGAGGTACAGATCAAAAAGTTGACAAAGACCCTAAAAAAAGAAAATCGAAAACAGAAAAAGGAGGAAAAAAAAGAAAGAAAAAAAGGAAGGAAACACAAGGTAACTGTAAAACTCAATACCAGGACTTCAAAAACCAGCAAAATTTTGGACAACACTTATCTTCTACCACTTTGTGAGGTAAAAAAGAGGATATTTCAAGACAGCGACACTTGCTTGAAACAAAGAGAGAGATAAGGGTGGAGAGAGGAGAGGAAGTGAGAGAGAAGGAGATACGCTATGATCTTATGACGAAGGAGCTCTCCTGACGGACCAAAATTAACAACCAAGAAACTTCAGAAAAAAAATTGTACACACCTTAAAAACTTCACCAGCAATAGGTTGTAAAATTTGCATAAGTCGAGCATATCGGTCCATAAACCTGAGAAGTAGAGAGAAGAAAAATATCAAAAAAAAGGAAAGAGCGAGAAAAGAAAGAAGGGCAAAGCATTAACAGAGAAAACAGAAAGAGAACCTCAGACTCAATTGAACCCTCAGAGAGCATCGAAATTTAGGATCTGAAATAACTTAACCACAGAACAAAAAAAAAAAACAAAGAATCCTCGTTAGCATTCTCATTAGCAAGTTGAGAAATCTTGAGCAAGGAACTCGAATAAATCTCTCATATATCTTTTAGTTTCACCGAAGTAAAGTTACGAATTCTTTTTGGAAAACAAAATTTGCTCGGTTGGAAAGAAAAAAAACATACCTTAGTACACTTACAGACGACCCTGTTATGACCACTTTCCCACTGTTCCCATTATCCAACCCGCCTCCTCCTCCACCCCCTCCTCCTCCTCCTCTGCTCACTCCAGAGTTCCATCTCGAATATTTTTGAGCTGTAGACCTCCCACTAGGTTTTTGACTGTCTTCGTCTATAAAATCAGCCATTAACTCCTCACTCTCTTCCTCATCCTCGTCCTCCTCTTCCTCTTCTTCGGCTAACGGTAGCCTCCCTCCTCTCCCACCTTTCCAACTCCTCTCACTTGCTATTCTTCTCACACTCCCATGAGATTGCCACGTTTCAGGTTTTTTTAAACTTGAAACAACTCTTCGAGAAACCCCATTTGCCACCAAAGATTTTGAGTTGCCCGCATTTTCAACAAGTTTTTCTGACGCAGTTCTCCTCATGTTTGTTCTAAATCTCTCTCCCCTCTCATCCTCTCCCTCTCCCTCTCCATCTCCGTCTCCGTCTCCATCTCCCTCTCCATCTGGTCCCACTCCTGCCCCTCCCGCCCCATCTCTCTCCTCCTCCAAAAAATTCACAGAACCTCTCTCTCTTACACCCCTCTCTCTGTCTCCATTTTTCCTAGCCTGACCATCTTCTCTACCTCTCCTCTGTTCCGCAGAATCTCCCTCTCTCTCTCTTTCTCTCCCTTCTTCTGTCCCCTCCTCCCTGAAAGGATTTCCGGCGACCATCCAATCTGCAAAACTTGATTTAACATCTCCAGCTCCAAGCTTTCCTCCATCAACACTAAAATTTGTGGTTGGTGGAGCTACTGAAGGCCCTCGCCCAGAAACAGACGAATCGTTTATAGGTAATAAAGGGGTCGAGGTAAGTAAAGCAGCTCCATTTCCTGTAAGACCTGCGAGGTTTATATTTTCTAAGGAGGTAGGAGGGAGAGATTGCCAGGTCTCTCTCTCTTGCATCATTCGTAAGACCTGAAATCGAACACAAAATATGTGAATCCAGTTGTCAAATTATCAAGAGAATTAAAAAAATTCTTGGCAGTCTTTCTTTTTCAAATTACCAAAAAATTCCCCAACGTGACAAACAGTTAAGAAGACAATACAGCCACCTATAATTAAAACTGTTTCAATTCATTTTTATATTATATACTTCCCTACACTGACATTTTAATTCGGATATCAAAGCATAACTATTATTGGAAAAAAAAGTAAATTGGTAAACAAAGAGGCCAGTATGAAGCAAACCTCCAAACTTTGCCGATGAAACGCTTTGAAATATTTTTCACTTTGTTTCGTAATTTTTGCTCGAAGTCCAATGGCATCAGCTCCACTAAAAGCCTCTCCCGCCAAAATAAACCGATTTGTCCATTCCAAAGCCTACAAACAGTTGATGTAAAGTTCTTTAGAGTGGTTTTTTTGTTAGGTCCTTCGAGGTTTTAGGGTTTCCCCAGTTTTTTTAGGGTAATTCTGTATCAAAATCGGCCAAGTAACTCTTTGAACTAAAATAAAAATTATAAAAGTCATTGAAAACGTGTCTCTAGGTACAATTTTGTTCCTACTACAGTACAATACGCCCGTTGTCTATTATACAGAAATCTTCTACTAGTGGTAACCTGTGCAACATAAAGGCTACCAAAAAGAACAGTAATTAACCGTTCTTTCGACAGAAATATACTCTATCGTACTGTATTTTTTGAGTACGGTACAGGGTTTTTTTTTTTGGAAATGTTTATGTCAATTTTTTTACAGTACATACATAATAAGTTTTTTTTTTCTGTTATTTTTTGGTGGCGTTTATGCCAAAATTTTCTACACTAGGTTACATAAACATTCCCTTTTTCTTTAGCGTGTATGTGGCGCTGATCGCCAATCAAGAAATCTGTAGATATACTCGACAGTCGACCTATTGTACCGTAGAAGTAGGGAAATTGTTAATAATAACTTTGCAATTTAGCATTATGTTTGTTGTCGCGTAGTGTCATAGATTCTAAGGATCCAGATATAGAATGTGCCTTTTTTGAAGTCAAAATAAACCGGCTGACCTACTTCAAAGCCGACGAGAAAATAGTAAGATCATTTCAAGAATTACAGCCAAGTCTCATAATAAGACCAAAGCTTCCTATTTCGTCAGTGAAATGTTAGTTACACCATTAATACACTGAATGCATCGAGTTTAGCCCTTCGTACTTTAATTACTCAATCATATTTCAGCACTAGTTACATACATAAATCAGTTTCTCACCTGCAAAAACTGATGGGCTGATGAAGAAACCATCGCATCAGCGGAGAGAAGAGCTCCTACTCTTCGAGCCGCTAATTCCCAAATTGTTTTTTTTCCTCTCTCTAACGACTTTCGTACTGCCAAAGTTGTTTCCGCCCTCATTCTATTTGCCAAATTATTTGCTGCAAGATCCGCCTCTTCCTCATCTGTAGAACTTTCCCCATCACTTACTAGCCTCGCTTGTTCTCCTCCGTTATTCAATGGTCTTTCCATGTCCACCTCGAGTTCTGTGTCCCGTTCTGTTTTCTGTTCTGTTCCAGTTGTGACTGCTGTCATCTCCGTAGCACTGATACTAGTATTTACTACCACTGCTGGAATGCTCTCTGTTCCCCCAATTCCATTAACCTCCCCTTCTCCTCTCACTCTTGTTGAAGGACCATTTGCCTCACCTAAAATTGCCCTTTGAGGACTCGAAACAGAAACCGAAGTGTCCCGGAAATCCCCTCCGGGAGCTAAATTTTCACTACTGTTTGAGGAAAGCTTCGCAGATGGAGAAGGGGAAAAGGAAGAAAGAGATAGAGGTCCTTGCGAATAAGATCGTGCGTGGTGTATAGAGCGGGAAGGAGGTGTTCCCATCACATCATCCGCAGAAAGAGGAAATTTTCTAGGAGGAGACGAAAAAGACAAATTTCTGGATTTCAATGTTGCTTTTCCAGTTAAAGGTCCTTGGATATCATATGACAGTAAAGAGGGAGAACTTCCTGTGCGTTTATGAGAAACATCTTTTGATCGTGACTGGGGTGATACAGCAGATTCAACAACCTAAGACAGAAAAATACAGAGTGACACAAAAACAAAAGAACAACATTATTTCCTGTCAACACCTTCGGTTTCAGCCTTAGGTGCACCAAACCTGTCATATATCAAAATGTGTGAACTCTTGCTATACATTTCCAATTCACAAAAGTAAAGAGTGAGTAAAGCTCCAGCCGTCCTTGCAAGAAAAAATAAGGGCTATACTATATTTTCACCCACACTACTGGTGGTAAACGATTTACCATAGGGTGTTCTATACTATTTATAGATGAACTTTCTGATGCGTACCTAGACATATCTGACTTCACAAAACTAATACCAACACTTGTGTGCATTAGCATAAAAAAAAAACCATTTATAATTTGGGAATAACATCCAACACTAATGGTGGGAGGTGAGCAGTATACCTTCGGATGTTGCCAAACCATCATGGTATGATAAGAACAAAGAAGGTCAAATAAAATCGCCAAAGTTTTATGAAGACATTCACAGAAAACTGTGTTTGGTAGATGGGTACAGAGCTCGTTGTAAGGTAATCTGTCCCCATCATAAGAAAAACCAAAATATTTATCAGCAACTACATGCAAGAGAACAACAAAACATTTTTAGAAACCCAAAAAACAATCACGCTCACAGGGAGGGAGGGAAGGAGGGAGGGAGGGAGGGATCAGGGGGAAAAGGGAGGAAAGAGGAGGGAAAGAGGTTGTACACAGAACAAAACCTTCCAGTTTTAGATAAAATGTTGTCACCTGCTTTTTTTTAGTACCAGCTGTGGGTCCTCCCTCTCCGATGCCTGGAAAAAAACATCATCGATGACAAACAAACACTGGAAGTTCTTATAACAAATTTAGTGCAAAACTTCTTTTTACAGGGAAGAAGGGAAGCCCAGCATCTCAAAGTAGTCAATTTTACCATACAACCCATACTTCAAATTTTACTTCATGATAAAAAACCTTTTTATCTTTTTGAAGAGAGAAGATATTAACACACTAAAGGACATAAAATAATGAAATAAGTGAGGATCCCAGACAGAAAAAAAACGAATACAATGAGTGCACATAAGAGACACCCTCTCTGATTTGTTCCCGCTGATTTGAGATTTAAATGACCAGTGTTCCACCATCATTATAATAGTTTATAGCCTTTTTTGTGTGTTTTATTCATTATGGATTTAAGATGGTAATGCAATTTACTCACCATATAATAATATGTACGGAGCACTTCGTAAGTTTCTGAAACAACTGCTTGAGCAAAAAATGTTTGTACTTTTTCTGAAATTCCAGGAGCATCGTCCAATACCGCATAGGCATCAATTACCTATAAAAAAAGAGATGAGGGGAAAATGGAGAAAGGGGCAAAGAGCGAGAAGGGGAGAAAAAAATCGAGTGAACATGAGAAAGAGAGATTGCACAAGAGGGTGGAAAGAGGGATATTCGGAGCAAGAACGAACTGAGAGAGAGAGGAGGAGAGAAAGAACAGAGTCATGATAAAGGATAAATAGATCTGCAAACAAAAAAAAAAACATAAGTACGTCACATTACTGGGAAAAAGTTATTTAGCTTACATAAGCATTCCTCTTATGTAAGAATCCTAGGGCTGTCAGTAAAGGCATCTCACGTAAGAAAAGAAGTGATAAATTAGAATGTAAAAACGAAGATGAAAACAAAAATGATTATAAAATCGAAAAGGAGAAGGAAAATGAAAATAGAAATAATAAATAGATATATAAAAAAAAACACTAACCGAAGCATAAGTTTGGGAGTTAAAATGTCGGCAAGTCTCAAGAAGGAGACCATCCACACGCTCAACCGTGCGTGTCAACCACTCCTGAAAATGCACCAGAATTCATTACCAACATCAATGACAAATCGGCAACTTCATATAGTTAAAGTTCAATATTTACTACATGATTCAATCTTTCTTCCTTTCTTCCTTTCTTTCTTCTTTCATCCTTTCTGTTATTTCTTTATGTATACTTTAACGTTTGTACTAAACTGCAACACTAACTTACAACAATTAGACAGGTTTTCCCTAACAAAAGATAACTGGTTAGATTCAGTTTGGTTGTGTTTCAATTTATAAAAGTCAAAAGGGAAGATAGCAAAACAGCAAGAGGTGTAAACTGTCATAAAAAGACGATTAAGATTTATACAAAAATTGCTGCACATAACCTCAAAGTATAATATATGTAGATTCATATTCAGCTTTTAAATTGAAATTGTGCCATGCAATCACTGATTAAATTCTTTACTGAAATCCTTACCTGGATTCCCTTATTCATGTCCTGTATGGCTTGCAATTGAGAGCATTCTTCTATCATCACCAAACACTCGGAACACATACGGAGGGCCTAAACTCCATCAGGAAAAGCCCAAAATTTGATCAGAAACTGCTCAAAGTTGGGTATGATTGGTAAGGAATTATTTCATATGGTGATAAGAGATATCCAAACACCATAGAAAGCAGGTAAATCGGGTTAGGATTTATCAAAAAAAGGCCAGATATCTTCTAGCACCCTAATAAAAGTGTGCAAAACACAAGAAAGAATAAAACCTGGTCAAAATTGGTAATAAACAGTAAGAAACGTTCAGGAACTGCAAATAACGAATTAGGGCTTCCAGTAACTAAAATATAACAGCGGCACTTATTTAACCAGCAAATCGAAAATCCTTGCTTACAAACTACCAAAAAAAGTTATTCCCTTGGTGAAAAAAAAAGTGGATTTTCAACCCACCTGTCCTGAACCTGATTGCGAGCTACAAATAGGATGAAAACAAAAGGTGGACAACAAGTGTGCACTCAGGTCTATTCTTTTGAACAACTAACTGACATGGATAATATAATTTCCCCATCCACGTCATGATTTATGCTGACTATAGTGCACAATGTTTCTACCATATAGCAGCAGCATAGAGAATACATATTAAGTTTTGATAGGTGATTACAAGTAAGCACGTAGCAATACAAAATATACATATAAACATCATATACATTCAAGGAAGAGATATATAACACACATACAATACACAATAAGCAATGTACAGACATTATACATTATATACATTAAGCGTTATGCATTTTACATACTCAACACGTCACACACATCAACACGTCAACATTACATGTCGCATGTCACGAATGACACATAACACATTATACATTACACGGTACACATTATACATTATACATTATACAATTGCACAGTAATACAATTATATTTTGAACAAATTTAAGTATATAATTTTACGATTTTTGTTTTAACATCAAAACCAAGATCCTCAGATATAAAAAGAAAAGTTGCTCCAGATAACCACTGTGGTGAAAAAATAAAAATCTTACCTTTGCATAATTTCCATCCTCCACAGTGGCTTCCAACCGTCCCTTTGTTTCTACAATGTCTTGCATTCGCAAAAGGATAGGGATCATATCCTGCAGAAAATGTCCCGGTATTCAATTCTTCCCTGTTCTTATATCCTAGCTTTTCTGCCGTTTTTTCCACTTCTACACTAGATTGCATACCACGTTTCCACCAAGAGTTTGGCTTTCATACTACCCAGATTCATTCGTTTCTTATTCACCCAGAGGCATGTCACCTCAGTGCAAGATTTTGCTCGCAAGTTAATTAGCATCGCTAATTTATGGGGCAATTCTTTTCTCAGATCAGTTATGATCCACATCAACTCGTGTTTTGTACCAAACATAGAATCCTTAATTTCCCCTACCAAACAATCAAATAAATAGACAAACAAAAATGTAGCCATACTAATTACAGAGAATGGCGTACTGTCAGACCAAGGATAAGAACTATAATCAGTTACGGCAAACATCAAATAATGTAGAATTGATAACACATCAGACGTACTGTTGTTGCACGAGCTGACTCTCGTGAAGCAGAAACTTTCAGCAATCTCATACAGACAAAAGACTTCTGATGACTTCAATTTTATGAAATGTTCACTGCTTGTTTGGTTTTAAAAAATATATATCCATGGGTCAGAGTAAATGCTCACGGTAAGGACTTGCTTCTTTCGTACGCTTGAAGCAACAACCAAATCCTGTGAAACTTCACGAGATGCTGAGGCTAGTTTCCGTCTCGCGTTCTGTGAAGTGCAATTCTCTACCCAGTTTCAGTCATTTTACAAACAGACATATCTGTAAAAACATTTCATTCATTTCAGAAGTTCTAACAACAAAAAGTATTTTGAATCCATCCTCAAAAATGACCTTTATTTATCAAAGAAAGTCGAGTTAAAGAGCAAGGAAACAGAGCTTTTAAAATCAGAATAGTAAATAGCATCATCAGTTGGGCCAAATTTTGGGGTCAATCCCATGTCATGTATTTTGTCCAGTTTACCTCAAAAAGGGCCCCAAAATACATAGATTCCAAAATTTTATGTACCAATAGATATCCTTATAGATGATATGTTTTCTAGGAAATTAACAAAATTTATGACACACAGCATGACAGCTTTTAGTTTTAAACAACTCCAGATTGTTCTTTAGATTCTTTTTCCATTGAGCCCATATTAATTGTTGATAAGACACGTCAGACATTAATTCGGTAAAGCACATACAAGTGTATTTGATTTAGATTATACACTACTTTCACATTTGATCCTAATTTTCTTGTCTTAGGGGCGCAAACATAACATTCAAATAGGGCCCTTACATAATATGCTTACTTGTGAAGTCGGAAAATAAAAACAAAAGGAAAAAGAAAAACCTTGCATATGATGGAAACCAGTTGCAGATCCCTCTCAAGCTCAGTTACCAGTTGCATTCCTGCCACTGAAATCCACAATCCCAAAAACAGCCAATGTAATACCATTATCCCAAAAACTCCAATACCATTTTTATTTTTCCATCTTACCCGGACGGAATCTAGTAGGGATGTTTATTTTCCAATCCTTGTTTTTCCGATACAACAGCTCATATTATACAACGGTTTCAAACGGTTTACTGGAAAAAGGTATTTTCAGGGTGAAAACAGGCAACCCCAAATTCATAAAATTCAACACTCTGGAAAATTATGAAATTAATGGATGCGTGATACACATCTACTCTAGGTGGATGCTTGAGCTATTTCAATCCTGCCAAGCATGTAAACTTGACGCGATATGACGAAAATCAAGTTGTCATGACATAACGTAGTTTTTAGTCAGCAGTATGATTTCTTGAGTGATATGGCAACTGTGCTACCTTTTCATTTCAATGGGAGAATTTACACATAAAGCCGCCGCTTAATTAATTGTGTTTCACAGCTATGCTAAAACATTTTGGATTGAAAATATATACTTCGGCCCTTTGATTTTCAAAATTCATCCCTATATCAAAAACAGTGTATCGGAACAAAATTTTACAAAACGAATGTGATGCTAAATCCTAAATCTGAACAGAAAGGCCTACCACCTCGATACCAAAATGTGTGATACAACAAAGTCTTAAGAAAGCACTTTTTCTGCACAAGAATATCGGAACAAAATCCATAACCCTAAAGCATCTCATTAAAAAGCAAAATGATGCATCAATTTCCAGTTCTACACACCTTGTTTCATCCACAGTATTGCTGAAGTGTACCTATTTACTGGTGGTTTGAGGCAAATCAGCTACATTTTACAATAAGACATTTATTTAGTACGAAGCCCACCTTATCTCTTTATTTAAATTCTGTAAATGTATCGTACTTAAATCGTCAAAACTCAAACCAATTTTCCTCAATAACATAAAGGAAGCTTGAAGATTGAAGTTCTCTAAGGGAGGCCCAAAAATTTGAACAGGATAAAATGTGCCATCCTTCCAAAAAAATTATATATATGAAAAAACCAAAATTGGACCGCCGTCAAAACAAAAAAAAGGCAAAGTTGCAGTAAAAAAGAAAACGCACAACTTGAGGTTGGAAAACACTTAAAGAGGGAATAAAGGTGATGCTCAAACCGAAACACAGGAGGAAAAGAATTGGAAATTATCAAAAAAAAGGTGAATTTACACACCCATATCTTCATGATGTTCCATGACTTGACGAGACAATTGAGCTGTTACCACATCAAGTTGGAGTAGCTTTTCCCCACTCTGCTATTTTTGAGCCCAACCACCCTGATCCACATGTGAAAGATCTCAAAGGACAGTCCGCTAATATTAGTCCGGCTAATACTCAATTTTATTTGCCGAATTGTCACTTGCATTGCTCCAATCACTTAAGAACAAGAAAGGAAGGGAGAGGAAGAGAGCAAGACAGATGGAGAAAGAGAGAGGGAAAGAAGGACAGAGAAAAAGTAGGACAGACGGAGAAAGAGACAAATTCAATAGGTATTTCTTCACCTTCACAACCTAAAAAAAAGGATCAAATTTTACTCAAGTACAAAAAATGTGACTAAGTGAAATTTTGGACAGAGTTCTGAAGGAAGAAATTATTAGGAATAGGCGGTACTACATATAGGCTGCTTTCTCCTGCATTAAGTCAAAGGTGGACCCGTGCTACACGTTGTCATACAGCACAAGAAAATAGTATCTGAATCATAATCAGAATTTACTTGTGATATGCTCATAGACTGCGTATCCTGACTTCAGATGTCACTTGTTTTTTCTCCTTCTCTCGCAAAGGCTGGAAGCTTAACGGGGCAAATTCAGTCTTCGTTATGTGGTTAAGATGCTCCCCTATGTAGGCACTACTCTTCCCCACAGGATTTGACATGAACCATAGTTATTTTTTCAGCCATATGATTTTCAATCTGCACTAATTACTATTTCACCAATTGTCACAAAAATCATCCAACAATTGTAGACACAGAAATTATCAATGCTATACTGCTAAAGGACCCATTACTGTTAGATCCAAATCTGGAAGACACCTTGTAACGTCAAGATATAAGCACAGCCAGAATTGCAGTTTACACTGCAAGCAATGAAGCATCTGCAGGTACCAGCTAAACGCTCACTACCATCATGCCATCCATGCTATTTATAAAACAAATTCATTGAAAGGTTCTATGGAGCTGAGTAAGGTGATTTTGTTTAGTTGAAACCATAATGTGAACCCCGGATTGGAACTAAATGTACTGAGGTCGGTATTGATTATTAGTAGTTTACATATTATCCATAAAGGTGGTAGTGAAAACATGGTGGTGAAAACTGTAGCAACCACTAGGCGATACTCAATCATCAGGCTCACCTCCACTCCGATTTGCCGCAAATCCACATCTGGGGGAAGACTTTCCAGCATAGAACGAACCGGATCAAAAGCCTGAACCAGAATCAAGGAAAACATACCTTTTCTTTTACAGATTTCCATTGCCCTGCTTTTCCATCATCACAAAGTAGAACTTGCCTACACACATATACAACAGAAGTAGAACCTGCTACATATAATTCACGAAGGATGAATGCAAGTCAAGGTGAAGAGTTCTCTACTGAAGCGAAACTTATTCAAGGGAAACTTGATCGAGAAGATAATCCTAAGGATCAACATGGGCGCACCTCTGATGCATACCTCCTCATAATACCTCTCGTCAAGCTCCTCTGCCTGCTGCCCTGCCGGTCGACTTGCAACCAAAGCAGACATGCCACCATAGAAACTGTTGTTTCCTGAAGTGCCGAAAGAGTTTGATGGGAGAGCAATACGTTCATGGGGAGGAAGAGATGCAATTCTGCGAGCCAGACTCGCTGCCACCACCGCTCGTTCTGGAACCTGAAGGAAGGTTGACGACACATGCTATCGAGTAAATATGCTTTCAAACTTAAACATTAACGAGTAAAATTTCAAATTTCAACGCTAACGATGAAGGAGCAAGTTAAGCAATCACTGGAAGTAAATTTATTGAGTATGCTGAAAATTGGCACAATGTCTTCTTCACTGAGATTTAGACGTCAAAGCATAACTTGACACTGCAAGCGCTTCCTAAGGTGAAGAGAAATAGCATAAATTCTTACGAATTAAAAAGATTCCTATAACTAAACAAAATCTGAACGCAAAATTCAAAAGGTGCTAGACTATAAAGTTAGTACTCCTCAGGTGCAGAGAACAAAACTTCGACGTAAAAGGTAAAGGCGTCAAGAACCAAAAACGAGGTTCCTCCAATGCAAGGAGATTGGCCAGCGGAAATAAATAGCAAACAGCGTTCTCCAATGCAGAATCATAACAGCAAGCCTAAGTAGCAGCACTCGATAAAAAAAAAAAAAAAAAAACTATCAATTCACTGAAAGGGATTATTAAAGTCTCAAGTAAATATTTGGCTATGCTCATCGGCTATTTTGCTTTTCTCACACCATTTTCCGGATCATCTTGCAACAGCGTTTCATAATCCTCCTCTTTCGCTTTTTCTGTAACAGTCATGGATCTTGCATATCCAGGCTATGCATGGGATTATGAATGTATGATTTTTTTACAATGTATGAAAAAAAATTATAAAGCCTAAAGCTAATTTATGCAGGCCTGCTGAAACCAGGGTTCCATTGAAGCAGAGGACGAATATGTGCCTGCAAATGTCAGGTGCATCACCTGATGAGCTTCTCCCTAGACCCAAAATATACCTTTGGCTGATTAAAACTCGGGAGAATAGAGGATCCTCCAGAAGAGTGCATTTGACGAAGCCATCGCTCGCCAAATTTTCGAATATCTTCCATATCTTGATGTTTATTGGACCTCGCAGAGTTCATTTCTGGAGTGATCCTCTTGATTATGCTAACTCTAGGTTTAAAATCCTAGAGTGACACATCATTGGCTCGCCATTTCATGGTTTTATAGCAATGACGATGCGGTGGAGGTAAGAAAATAGGACACAATCATAAATTGCGTCAACTTGCCCATGCCATACTGGACTAACATCTTGACTGGCAAATGTTGACTTTCATTGTTTGTAATTCCTTCAACCTATAGGCATACTATATTCTAATATTATCTCTCAGTTACACATTCATGTATAAAATTACTTAAAACTTATTGGTAATACTATAAAAAACTATTATCTCTCGGTAGTTCCGACATGATCTCGTAATATCTCCATCAAAGGAGCATAATACTGCATTGAATGACAACCATAGGCTTCCACGGCAAAATCAGTTACACTTTCATATTTGGAACTCCTTAAATCCACTGGTGATACTATATTATAGTATTATATCTTATTCATTCGAGCATGATCTCATAATATGTCCATCAAAGGAGCATAATACTGCATCAAATGACAACCATCAGCTTGCAAAGCAAAAAAGAAAGCAGCCTCAGTGGCACAAACAGCTACTTTGGTATCGTTAATGCTTCCGATTTCAAACCACCGAAAAGTTGTACATTGGCAAAATGCGCTTGAAAGTTGAAACGGTCCACGACCATACAGGTACGGCACAAAGTACGGAAGTCGTGCATAGCATTGAAAAAAGACATACGCGTACGGCCATGACTAGGTGTACGGTGACTGACGATATCGTACGTTGACGCAACAATCCACACCCATCCCGTAACAAATCATGGCAGTTGACTTTATCCTTTTTTAGTGTGCTGCCGCTTTAAGCATTTCCTGCACCCGGTCTTCGTTAATATCGTATCGCCTGGTGTCGTATCGTCACACCACATCGTCAAATAAGGGATGCATGGAATTGTTCGTATTATCGTTGGCCGTTACGCATTGCTAAATCGTCTTGGTATCTATCAAAATGCAATATGGGAAGGTAAACATGATGAACTATAAGTAGTAGTACTAACTTAGTCCAGAATGTGACATGGTCGCTAAGATATTCCCTTAGACAATTCCCTTTAAGTCATCTTCATAACACTAGTTGATGGATTTTTACGATAAAAGTAGTAACCAATCAAGATGAAAATTGTTTTTCATTACCCTCTATATGCTTAAACACTTCATGCTTACTTGTCCTTAAAGTGCATATTATATCACTATTGGTGTTTGTGTTTTAACTTGTCGGCTATAGTATATATTAATCGCCTAGAGACTAATTGCTTGTAGACAAGCTACTTTAACATTTTTTTCCAAGGAACTTACTTTGTATCATACGACCACCATAACGCCAACCGCTTATATAGGGAATTGGGATTTGATGGCATCTATCACAACTTCAATGTTTATGGTGGATGACAATATTACTTCAACTCACGTTGTATCGCACGTTGAAAAAGGTTTATTACCAGTTTAACAATCATTACCGCACGATCTCTTTTACCGGTTGAAACGACGGTGATTGTTGTTGTATAGTCGATCGCTATTACCAGTTGAAGTGGCAACGATCGTTGATGTCTACTCGGTCGCTTTTGTTAGTTGGAGCCCGCGACAAAGGTCATGCGTTCTCTTTCTTCACCACTGTAATTCTCTCATGGATGTAACAACATATCGTCAAAGGTAGCCGACGCCGAAACAATAACTTGCTTGAGGCCCTCACTACGAATGAAGCATGAGGCCCGCTTCGCTCCTATTTGAGGCCAAAGGTTACAACTTCCTACACCAATTCTACCTTGGTCTGTTTGTCTTCTCCTCGATTTTCGTATGCCCTTTGCTTAAGTCTCCGCGCCCTTCACTTTTAAAGCATCGTTGCATCTGTGGTTAGCTTGTGGGTGAAGAATGCGTCCACTTGTTTGATTGCCCGTAAGTCAAAGAGAGTACATTAAGGATTTAGTTTAACAAAATTATTTTTGTGCTATTGATAATATCTAGTTTGCAACTGATTTTAAGGTTAGAAAGGTGAAACAAACCATAACATTGTTTTTTCCCAAATGTTCCACATGAGATCCTATTTTGTGTAACTTATTTTTCCTTTTAACTTTTCTTCTTTCATGGACTATGAAGGATATTTTATATGTTTGAAAATATTGTGGGATTTGAAGATTTTCAAGGTTTTATAGTTGTAATGAGAATGGACGTGTTCGGTCGTTATTAGTAACTTCGGCATCTTTACCGCTAAGATGGCATAGGGTACAAATACAATTAGCCACTTGGATAGCCATAAACGTGTGTGGAGCATGTGTTGTACTACGTACAAGGTTCGACAACGTGCGCGTACAAAGTGGTAAAACTGACATTATATTTAACAACGCGCTCCATATTGAGTCGTACCTATAGGTCGCCGCTGGCCAATGGCACGGGAAGGCAGTAGCGCTTGTAACATGTCTCCATGAGACCACCATGTCGAGCTGACATAGAAAAACGTAGAACACACGAAATTGTTGTACTACTACCAGAACGACATGCCGGTACCAGTATCCGGTATCTGGTCTGGTCCCGTATCTGGTATCTGGTCCGGTATCTGGTTTTTGTGCCACTATCTGTGAAATGTCCTATTCTTCTTTCGGCTCGCCAACTTTGCGAAGTGGAAAGCAAATCCAACTATGACACGTTTTCAACTCGAGTCTTCCAGAGCTGGACCACGGCTATTCCTAGCATCGTTGTCCAATGCATCATGAAGGTACAGTGCATATTTTCTCGGTCAAAAAGTTAAAACAAATCTATGCTGTTTTCCCGTTTTTTTCGCAGGAAGGTGCCAAACTTTATATAAAATGTAACTGGGCGAGGTATGAAATGATAAGAAGAAATGTGTAACATCGAGGATCGTAATATCGTCGATTCGAATAGATAAAAACCGAACTGACATCCTTTAAAAATATGTTAAAACCGAACAGTGGTGGTTCAAGTTTGATAGTACACCGCGAATCGTAATTAGAGTAAATTACTCTAATTCGGTCGCTCGAAATTTCGACTCTATTACATCCAATAGAGTAAATGATTCTAATTTTTTCATTATTCTAATTTAGCGGCAAAGATGGTAGGCGATCGCCACAGAAGGAAAAAATGAAATCGTTCGAAAGTGGTAGAGCCGATTATGGAAGAACGGCGGAACGGATGGATCTGATTTGCCGTCTATTATAAAGGGTTCTGAAAATATATATTTTTTGAGTAACTGCACGCCAAATATTCAGCGCAAGATACATGAAAAACACGAAAAGAATGATAGAAATCCTTAGTGGAAAGCCATGGCCGAAGCTTGTAGAAATTCGTCGGCGAAAAAGCACGAGCTGATTAAACGGAGGATGGCAGGAAGTGCAGAAATCCGGATGGTGGAGTAAAGGAGCGCCAAATTGAGTGGCAAAGGTGGGAAGAGATTGTCACGAAAAGAAAAATGGAAATCGGTTGAAACTAGCAGAGTCGATTATGGAAAAACGAGATAATGGATGGAGTTGATTTTACCATCAATGGAAAGAATTTGAAAAAATCTTTCGTTAGAGTGCTTGCACGCCGAATTTGGAGCCGGATACACGAAGAAAAAGGCGAAAAACCCTAGCAGGAAGCCATGCCGGTATCTGGTATCTGGTCCGGTATCTGGTTGTTATACCAGTATCTGTGAAGTGTCCTATTTTTTTTTCGGCTCGTCAACTTTGCGAAGTGGAAAGTTAAAATGTTTCTTTAAGTGGAAAGCAAATCCAACTATGACACGTTTTCAACTCGAGTCTTCCAGAGCTGGACGACGGCTATTCCTAGCGTCGTTGTCCAATGCATCATGAAAGTACAGTGCATATTTTATCGGTCAAAAAATTCAAACAAATCTATGCTGTTTTTCCGTTTTTTTTGCAGGAAGAATGGGCAAATGGCAAATGCAGTTGGGCGAGGTATGAAATGATAAGAAAAAGTGTGTAACATCGAAGATCGTAATATCGTCGATTAGAGTATATAAAAACCGAACTGACATCCTTAAAAATATGCTAAAACCGAACAGTGGTGGTTCTAGTTTGATAGTAGGGTGAGGCGAGAATTTCCTCCTCCATAGGACGAAATCCCTCAGTACTTCTGTCTCCCTCGCCCTCTCCCTCTCCCTCTCCCTCTCCCTCACAACTAGTCGAATAAGACCACCTTAAACGGTGGATTCAAAATGAGTTTTAGTGTTGACATTATCCAAATTTGATATCCCTTTAACAAAAATTGCGGATACTTGCTCTGATGATCAGCACACCAGAAAGTATCCTTCTTTAAATATAACATAAATCCTTTGCAAACTTGCAAAACAAAACAGGTTTTTAAATCCTTTACAAAACAAAACCGGTATTTTGAAGCGGATATACATAAATATACATACTCTACGAAGTTTGACCATACCCTCCACTAAAAAACCAAAAAAGAACCACACTATTAATGCAGTTAACTTTAGTTTCAAAACCTCTCGCTACAAAACCTTTCTTTAGAAAACTTTTCTCTACAAAACTTTTCTCTAAAAAACCTAGAGCTCATTGTTTTCAGTATCGACGTGACTGTGAATTTCCTCGAATTCACTTTTAGTCACTTTTTCATTTTTCTCTTCTTTTTTACTGGTTAAGTCATCAAAAACGTCATCAAAAAGAGGTTGTCTTGACATTGTCGCTTGCTCAAAAGCGAAACCGATCTCAATAAGAGAAACCTCTGAACATTTTTTACCAAAAAACGACAATCCAAATGGTTTATTATCTTTTCCAGAAAATCCCGCCGGAATCGTCACACCTGGAAATGTAGGACATCATAAGAATACCATTAGAAATGACATTTGTAATTTTATATTTTTGTATAAATGACACATTTACAATTGATATTTTTGTGTAAAAAATCATAAAAAGCCCATCTTAAAAGAATCTGTGACGAAATGAGAAGAGCAGAGCAAAAAAGCTGACCAATTAATAACTACAACATAAATTAAAAGTAAACGATGTCAACCATTGAAGTTAAGCGAAAGTTTTCCGGGCTCCCTCCCCTCTCCTCTTCTCCCCTCCCACCCCCCTCCCCCTCCCTACCCCTTCCCGTTTCTCTCCCTCTGTCCCTCCCTCCTTTTTTTTATCAAAAATATGATTGACGGTAGACTTTTCTACCAACCAAGAGTAAAATTAGACACAACTATGGAAAAAGTAATCCCCCCTCTTTCTCTTTACCATATGAAATTATTTTTGGACTTAAGAGATTTCTAAAAACCTGAAAAACCCTAAAACCCTAAAAAGTAAAAAAAATAAGTGTTATAACCACCTGGATGTCCAGCCATTGCTGCGATTCTCCCGAGATTCGATGTCGATGGAGTAGCAATTACATCAAGATTATGAATATTATATAAGTTGATAATTTCTTTGTCTATGTAATTTGCCAACTTATTTTTGGCGTTTTCGTAACGCCCATCCTGCACATGTGAAAAGAACAGAGACAAAAATTAAGGTCCTTTTATGGCTTTTTCCGGGTTTTTACTTTTCAGAATTTTTGAGATTTTCGAGGGTTTTGTAGATTTCTGTGATGAGATAACTAGAAAGATGATTAAGCGGCTGTCGTCATAAATTAAGTGAAAATCTTAGAACTAAAAGAGGAAGAGTAAGGGACTTGTCCATAAACTGTCACTGACTAAATATGAAAGAACTGAAAAGGCAAACAACATGTAAAACCATTCAGATCTACAAAAGGTTAAAAAAATAAATTAGAAAACAATAGAATACGCACTTGTCCCTCCCTCTCCTTATCCACCTCTGCCTCCCTCTCCCCCACCCCGTCCCCCTCTTCCTCCCACCCTCCCTCTCCCCCTCTCCCTCTCCCTCTCCCTCCACGTACCTCAAAATTTGTTTCTTTCGCTGCTTCCAAAAATCTCTCCTCTTTCTCCACCAAAAACCTCTCCCCTCTCTCCTCTGTCTCTTTTTGCTTTTGGTTCTTAATATAATCCAAAGCTTCCAAAATATTATTTCCATTGGGGCTCTTTTCCAATTCCTCTAAAAACTTTTCGAACCTCGGTTTAAATTCATGGAGAGTAACAATATTTTCTAATAAAAGTAGAGATTGTGAAGAATCCTCCTTCTCGTTAATCTCTTCCAATAATATTTTTAGTTCAATTTCAATGATCACTGCTCCCAAGCTCCTGTAACCACAACATTTGTAACTTTTTAAGACTTTGTAACTGTTAACATTCGCCTACCTACAAAGTTTTTAACAATTTGATCATTTCTACTTAACTTTCATATTGGTGTACTTCATTCGCAACACTATTTATGCAAAGAAAAAATGCAGAAAAATTGAAAGATGTTTTTATTTTTTGTACCTGAGAGTGTCAATATGCGATTTGTAGTTGGGGGATTCCGATTGGGAGTTTTGAGTTGACAAATTTAAAATCCCAAGACGCTTTCCTCGAGCTCCCCATGCTTTAAGGGACTGTAAAAAAAAAGAGAAAATAAAAATGTACCCTATTAATTAATAGTCAATGATATGGATAACTAAAGATAATGACGTGGTTGATTAAAATATGGTTGATCATATAGTTAATTAAGGATATGGTTAACAAAGAATATGGTTAGTTAACGATATTAATGAAATGGTAAATTGATACTGTGGTTAATTAATAAAAAAATCCCATTACTTGAAACAGTCGCGTAATAGGAGAGTACATTACAGGAAAAAGGAAAAAGGGAAAGGGGAAAAGGGAAAGGTAAAGAGAACGAGAAAGAAAAAAAGATGGAGAGAGAGCATGGGAACAGTCAGAAGGAAAATAACCAGCAGAAGGAAGGTTATGAATTCATAATAGAAAGGGGAAAGAATGAGAAAAAGTGAAAGAAAAAGAAATAGAGAGAGGGAGCATGGGAACAGACAACAGGAGAGAGGTTGTCACCACTTACATCCCTATAACCAGCAGAAGGAATGGAATGAATGCATAACAGAGGGGGGAGAGAAAGAGAGAGAGGAAGTGAGCGGGAAAGAGATCGACAGAGAGAGCATGGAAACAGAAAAGAAGAGAGGATGTTACCACTTACATCCCTATAACCAGCAGAAGGAATGTGATGAATGCAAGTTCTTGTAATGGGATTGCCAGGGTCAGCTTTTTTTTCCGCAATATTGTCGAAAACTACTACAGCATCTTCCAAAGTTCGTGCAATTAACCTGAAATTTTCAACACAGAAACGGTAAAGAGGTAAAAAATTAAGAAAAGGTAGTAAAAATCTGGTGAAAAGGTATAAAGTTAGTGCAATTAAACCGAAATTTCCAGCATAGTAACTGTAAGATGGTAAAATATTAAGAAAATGCGTGAAGAATCTGGTGAAAGGGTGTGAAGTTCGTGCAATTAGACTGAAATTTTCAACACAGAAACGATGGAAAGGTTTAACATTAAGAAAAAGTTGATAAAATAACTTCTGAAAAGGTATAAAAGTGTAAGCAACTAGACTGAACTTTAACACAGAAATGTTGGAAAGGTTTAAAATTCAACAAAAAAAGTGATAAAAATCTGATGAAATGGTATAAGTGTGTGAAAAAAATAATTCTCAGCACAGAAATGGTGGAAAGGTTTAATTTTAAAAAATGGTGATAAAAATCCTTGTTAAAAGGAATAAAATTCGTGCAATCAACCAAATTTTTCAACATAAAAACGGTAAAAACGTAAAATATTAAGAAAAGGTGTTAAAAATCTGGTGAAAGGGTATAAAGTTCGTACAATTAAACTAGATTATTCAACACAGAAAAGGCTAAAACGTATAAAATTAAGAAAAAATGAAAAGGCAAAAAAGGAAAGGGAAATGGGAGGGATAAGGGAAAGGGGAAGGAAAGGGAAAGGAGAAAGGGGAAAGGGGAAAGGAGAAAGGGAAAGGGGAAAGGAGAAAGGAAAAAAGGAAAGGGGAAAGGGGAAAGGAGAAAGGGAAAGGGGAAAGGGGAAAGGAGAAAGGGAAAGGGGAAAGGGGAAAAGGGGAAAGGAAATGGATATAGGCCTTAAAAAGCATTCAAGAGCATCAAAAATATGGACAGTGCAAGAAAGTCTACTTCACTATGTATCCGATACTGACCATCTGACACGAAACATTAACCTTCCTTACAGAATTGACCATCAATGATTATAAATAGCCTTTTGTGGACAAAACTATGAAACTACAATCTACGAGCCATGAAATACTACTACTTCTACTACTAATACCACCACTGCTATTTCTACTATTTTCTATTTTCTTTTTTCGCTTTTTTCTATTTTCTTTCTGCTATGACTACTACTATGATGATAATTAAACACAGGAGATAATACATAAGGGAACTCGTTAGAAAAGATATCGATTATGAGGATATAACATTGATGTCGACCCATGCGACTGTTTTGACATCATTGACGAGATTTTCAAAAACCAGTTATTGAATTTGATTTCTAAAACCAGTTATTGACTATGCACAAAACACCGGCTTTAGACATCAGATAAAGTAAACATAACGCATAAAAACAACTGAGGGAATCATAACTTCCACAAATCATCAAAATATAAACTTCAACATGATTATGATGTCCATTGCTCTAGT
Organism: Zygnema cylindricum; assembly: GCA_037447655.1. Lineage (NCBI taxonomy): Eukaryota > Viridiplantae > Streptophyta > Zygnematophyceae > Zygnematales > Zygnemataceae > Zygnema > Zygnema cylindricum. The sequence continues at coordinate 490,205 of JBBHKE010002397.1, read as the reverse complement.
ACATTTTCATCCTCCTTATCCCGACGGGAAATTTGCGAAAAGGAGAACCATCGATAAGGTTTTTGTCACTCACCCCACTGTATCTTGAGAATCAGAAGTCGGTACAGTTCCTACTCTTGATACCAAACCCACTGTAGGTCGAAACCCAACTGACATTAAAGCTCCGGCCGAGGATAAGATAGAACCATCCCCTTCTTTTACGACAGCCACTGTAACCAAATTAGCCGATACAGCTGTAGCAGCCGCCAGTGCTCCACTTCCAGGAAATGTGGCTATGTTGAAATCACCTAAGCTCTGCCCTGTCCCAGCAGCAAACAGTAAAGTTGTCCTGAACGCCATTATCACTCCGTGGCAATATAAAAGCCAATGCCCAAATGACCTTTCATACTGCTGGCTGCCTGTGCCCATTTTCTCGTCAATGGAATCTCTTAAATTACATACAATGTCCTTTTGATTCTCTGATTCAATGTGGTACACTGCCCATCGGTTTTAGAGTTAGTGAAATATTAGCGTTAACACTTTATTGGAATTAACTACACCAAATTAACCTCTTCCACGTGGCTTATAATGGGCCATAAAAACAGCTAGTGTTATTAACACTAATTTATGATTTTGGTTTAAAAAAACACTTACTCTAATTAGAGTGGTAAACCTATGGTTAACTCAAATAAAATTCCAGAAGCTAAATGCTAAGGGTGAATAAATGTTCTTGTTTGCACCTGCGAAAATGAAAGAGTTAGAGCATTCACCGAAGACAGTGGGATTTAATATCGCCCATGTTTATTGCGTCTTAAATGCTGGTTATTTCCGCTGATTAATCTATTTTATGCCTTCAAAAAACCTCTGAATCAAAAAATGTTTCTTAGCTCACGTCTTCTGCTGAACACCACAAAGAGACAAGTTTTTCTTTTTGATGGAACACAATGTAGGTTCAAATATCAACAACTTTTCCAAGTATTGACCAGTCTCTTTATGAATAACTTAGTTAGCAAGAAGCCCACCTTAGTCTTTTGTTCGTACTCCAACGAGACAGGATCTTCGGGAAAACCAACTTTCCCCAGAAAAAATGCTCCTGCTTTTCGAAGGTTTTCTGCAACAAAGGAATCTCGGGCAACCAAAGATCCGGCCAGTACTGAAAAACTACCGGTCGTATTCAACTGATCCTTAGTTCCAATGTCATCTGTAAGCAGCAATGGAATACCGTGGAGGACTCCAATGTCCCCCCCTGCTGCACTCCGTTCCGAATCCCTTTTCTCGGCTTCAGTAAGAATACTAGGATTCAAATGTATAGATAGATTCAAAGAATTTTCCAATACTTGAATGCGATGAAGGAAATGGTGTACTAACTCCTTGGAATTCAGGCGTCCAGCGGTGAATTCATAATGTAAACCTGTGCCACAAGAAGACTTTTGTTAATTTGTAGCTTATGATTACTTGTGATTATTCCATCTTTAATGTCATCAAATAAAAGAAAGAAGCAAGAAGGGAAAAAGCGACGGGAGGAGAAGGAAGGAGCAGAGTATGAGGGGATGAAACTGGAGACAAGCCAAGATATGTGTTTAACGAAATGTGTTTCACTCAAAAATTTATGTAAAACTTTAAGTTTCTCATACATGTGTCTAGTTTTCACGCGGAATGTAATCTTTTAGTGCCTAACTATACTCAAATTAAATCAAATTGATAGACTAAATTAAACTAATTGATCAAAAACCTGCAACAAAATAGAAAGTCCAATACAACATAAATTACGACTTAAAAAACTCACCAGTGATTGTAGACTCTTCTATTTCAAAAACTGCTCTCTTTTTCAAAGGTGCAATCGGATCTTTCCTTGGGTCAATCAAAATTTCTTGGTACCACATGTATGCTGTTACAAGGAGAATGATAATTAGAGGCACAGAAACTGCGAGAACAAATTCAAGAGAATAGTAAAATTGCATCTTAGTATCTAAAAGTTTTGAGGTTTTTCTTCTTAAATTGTTCATTGTCTTGCTTGCTGAAGCTTTTGCACCTCCGGCGACTTTTTTGGACTCTTCCATCGTCTAGTCGAGAACTAAAATTTCAAACAAAAGAAGATATCCCCTGGATTATTAACACGTTAATAGATGTTTTTCACTTTTAAATCTCAATCAACAGTTTGCACAAAACAGGAAAGATTTTGTCTGCAATTGGTCACAGTCACTGATTAAACTAGAAAAGAGTCACAAAAAGCAAAGTCTCCCTCGCAAAATTTTGCGAGCAAAACTAGTGCCAAAAGTGTTCGGCTAAGTTTCTGAGTTGCCCTTAATTTGGTATAATACAATAATCTTCAAAATTATTCTGGACATTGGTACTTGTTAGTAAATTAAAGTGCATAATTTCTACAAAATTCCGAAAATAGTGGTAGTCAATAGTCTCTTCAACAATGTTTTTCTTTACCAGTCTTCTAAAGACAACCTGTAAGGAAAAAAAAACAATGATAAAGTTTATTAACTGATAACAATGTCCAAGTCTCCACAAAATCACTTTCACAATTTCCTGCATGCAACTTTTATGTAAAAGATACAGAATACAAATTTCATGATATTTTCGTACGACAATGTACTTAACATACTTTTTTACGTACTGTAACTGATTATATTTCTATACCACAATGTATTTATTATACTTTTTACGTACAAGTACTCAGCTCGCATTCCAGTTTGTTGTAACGAAATCCACACTACCAGTAGCGACGACTGAAGTACAGCATTTGAACGGAACATGCGCCACGCGTCAAATTCGATGTAAGTCAGTCGCCACGTGGAGATCACCGAAAGTTTCTGCGTACGCGGCAATGTTCGAGCTCTTTTTTGGTTGTACGACTTCTAACTTACCTTATTCAAACCTTGCCGCGTGTCAACTGGTGAAAGTACGAGGCTACCGTGACAAGACAAGGAATCTGGAGATCCTATTGAAGTCATAGCAATTAATAACAAACAAAAAAAGAAAAAAGACGAAGACTGCTGTGAAGGGATTCATGCAGGAGAGAGAGAAGAGAAGAGGAGAGAAAAGGGAGTAAAGAGTCAAATATATTTTCGTCTGTAGGAAAATTTCCACAGATACATGAACTAACTCTGTTTGCACGGATATTGCCACGGTTACAGGAAATTACATATTTTTCAGTGACACTTTTGAGGTAGCCATGTCACTCGTTGATGTTGTGGTGAATACTGGAAAAGTTATTGGAGTTGCAGGTCTTATTTCTGTAGTAATAAATGGAGCAGTTTATCGAAATTATGCAAAGGACCACTTAGGAAAATTCAGTAACCCTATAGACGAGACAAATGAGGTTCTTGCAACATTTGATGTCAGCAAAGATGGTACGCTTATTTTGATTTTTAAGAGTTGCATGTAGCTTTGTAAGAGCTGGCTCGTTTATTTTGATTTTAAATGGAATATTTTTATTACGCTGCATTTCATGTTGAACTGTCAATTGTTGCAAAACTGAATCGGAAAAGAAATGCGAATGATTCTTCTGTTGTAACATGTATTACTCATGACATTGCTGACACTGCTGTTTTCAGCTCTAATCTAATGAAGCTCTTTGTTACTAACAACTGAAAGGCTAGTAAACTGTTAGAAGCATTAAAGGATTTCATGTCTTTATTTTTTTGCTTGTTTTTGTGATTTTATTCCTCTCAAATTTGCTTTTTGTTTGCAACGTGCAACTTTCTTTGAAACAGTACACTGCCCATCCCTATTAGAGTTAGTGAATTTTACTTTTTTACACTTTATTGGAATTAGCTGCACTAGATTTTGTTTTGCCATGTGGCTCATTATGGGAAACTCAACTAGCTATTTTTACTACCACTAGTTTATGATTTTGGGTTAAAAAAACTCGCACTTGAATTAGAGATATTACTCAAATTAGGATGGGCAGTGTACCACTGTCTCCCTCTGTGTACCTCATATAGTGTTGGCTTAGACTTGACTTCTGCTCATAGCTGCATGTTATTTCCCTTCATGTAGACGTCACGTTTCTTTAGAGCAAATTACATCATGTACCACATGTATAATTTTTCGGTTGTATACTTGTGTTTTTATATCTTGCTATATATATATGTATATATCTATTGTATGCAGTAACAAAGATGACTGTCTAATCAGGAACTAAATAATTGTCTTTGTGAGTTGCAGTTGACGAGGGAGGCTTCTTTTTTGGCCTAGCGACTGCCCCTGCCCATGTGGAAGATGAACTAGATGATGCTTGGTTGGAGTTTGCGAAAGAGACTTATCCAAAAAAAATGAAACCGGAGCATAAATACCCGCCATTCGGTGCAGCTGGTGAAGGAGAGGCAGGAGCCACATCTGCAGTAAAAGAGGTAGAGGATGTGACAGTCAGAGGCCTGGGTGGCAGTGAGATGGATCCTCGAGCTGAAGAAAAGGCGGTAAGTTCAACATTACAGGCGGAGGGAGATGACCATGGTCTGTCACAGAGCATGGTCATTGTTGACCCAAATGACAACGGAGAACAAAGCTCGAGCCTCCATGAAAGTGGTATATTAGTCAGTCGGGCTGACGAAGCCAATAATGGAGTAGAAAAATCTGCGGCTGGAGAATGGGAAGTAGTCGGTTCAGGTTTAAAAGCAGTTGTACCTTTGGGACCGACAGATGACGTTTCTGGAGAGGAAAGGACTATTAAAGCGCAACTTTTGGCCAGAGCTCCTGCACGACAAAGGTCCAGGAGAAGCACCCAAGATCCGGTTATGACTTATGTAGATAAACTTCAAAATCTGGACCCAACGAGGCCTGTTCGTAGATTGTGGGGCAAAATATCAAAAGCAATCAGTGGCTCAGAGGAGCAGAGGAGAAAGAAGGAGAAAAAAAGAACGGAAGAGGAGGAGGAGGATGAGGATGACGATTACAGCCCAAATGTTGCCGCTTTCCATAATGTGCCGTTTCCGTAAGTAGCCGAGCTCTACTAAAGCACCGAGGATGGTAGAGAGTCTAGAAAACATAGATAGGTTCTGTTCAAAGTAACTGCAAAATGCACAAAATGCACTGAATTAATATTTGTTGGTTTGTACAAAAAAGTACTTGGAGTGCAATTTTTCATTTTGTTTTTTTCTTTGCCTGTGAACTTAATAGAGCTTGACAATAAAGCCACTAAGAATTTCAAAATGTGTTCGATGGTGAAGTCCAGCTTATTTTATGCTGGTTTGAATCTATTTAAACATGGATGAAGTATTTTCTGCCAATTGAAGGTTTTTATTTGCTGCCTATATCAGGTAGACCTTAATGAAGAATGACACGTGACCTTTTTCCTGCAGAGAAATACGTCTTAAATTTTGGACGGAGCCAGACACAGAACTGCAATTGGCGAAAGAGGCCAATCAAAGTGTATTTCGTCTTGGAATTGACTGGGGCAGAATCATGCCAAGAGAGCCTGTAGATGGAGCCTCTAATGCTGTATGTACCTTAACTTTTGCCTTTTTAAATTTTGCTTCTCGGCTGCTGTTTGTTGCAATTGTGTGATCGCTATCGCGTTTCCTGTCTCTTATTGAATCGTGTTTATTTTTTCTGCGCCAATTAGTCGTGTGTTAAAAAAGGCAATGTTAAACCAAGTAATGAGCTGTCTGTGGTGTTTCCCGCAGGTTGATTGGGCTGCTGTGAAACATTATCGTTGGATTTTAGAAAGGGTGCGAGCACACAACATGGAAATTATGCTCTCACTGTTTCACCACTCTCTCCCGAAGTGGGCTTCGGTGTATGGGGGGTGGAAGGAGGAAAAAACCGTCCGATATTTTTTGGACTTTTCGCGGTAAGCGAAGTTTCTGTCCACTTTGCAAAATTCATTCACACTGTCATACGGTGTAATGCAAGGGATTAAACGTTAGAAAGGGGGCTTTTCTCTAAATTTGAATGTGCAGAGGCAATTGGAATCGTGTTTCCTCAAGCGCGCTTTATGGAATAAGAAAGTAAAGAGGAATATTAATATCTTGGAAAAAAATTGAAAGCAGCTTTGTACTGGTAGACTCTATCGACATTGACGCTTTTTTTGAAATGGTTAATCTCATATGTTTGTTTTGCTGTTTATAATGGGGGAATAAAAATAATGCATAAGCCCATAAGTTATGAAAGCAGAACCGCTCATTCATTCTGCATTATTGTAAACTACACTGTCATTAGAAACTTGCTTGTGTTAATCAGTCAGGCACGTATACCTGTTTTACTACTCGCCCAGATAATATGTGGAACTTCCATTTTTGTTTATTTGAAAGCTGTCCTATGCGTATCTACTTAGTTGTTTCTGAGTTTCCGAAGAGTATTCGCCAAAATGCTGATTTTTATTTGTCGACTCTCAGCTTATTTCAGTGTACCTGATGGACAATAGAATGAATAGTTTTGAGTGTTAATGATGGTACTAATGACTCTGACAAGTATGGTGATAATGATGATGGCTTCTGAGATGGTTTTTTTTTTGCAGATTGGTGGCTGCTGAGTATGGAGACCTTGTCAAGTGGTACATTACTTTCAACGAGCCCCATGTGTTCGCGATGTTAACATACTGTGCTGGAGCATGGCCAGGAGCAAATCCTAACCTGTTAGAGAGTGCCACGTCAGCTCTTCCCAAAGGAGCATTTGAACAAGTCATGAGCGCCATGGCAGATGCCCATAATCTCAGCTATGATATTCTGCACGAGGAAGCGTACGTGATGGGGAGTTTGGGGACTGTCTTTTATTTTTGGAGGATGTCTTTGTTCTTCTTGTGGAGTATATGGGCTCAATAACATCATTGGCAATGGCTTGGGAATTATCGACAAAAGGATGAGGGATTTCTAAAACGACTCCAAATTTACATGGAACAAAAATAAGAAGCTGGAATGAATGCAGCTTCTCAGATGGTCTTTCAGGGTCTTGGATGATTGCTTAAATTCTAATTCTGACACTGATGTCATTGAAGACAGGTTCTTGGTTCGCATTGTCTCTTGCAATTGTCGTTATACATGGTTATTTTGGATGGTATAGTCATAGTTAGAATCTGCTATACTATATAATGCTTGCAATTTTCCTTCCCGCCTAAGTCTCATTTTAATAGTGACAGCCTACGCGGATTGACATACTCAAAATTGTTCCTGCGCAACTTATCTTTTGCAGAAAAAATAAAGGACGAACGACAAAAGTGGGTGTATCACATCACGTTTCTTGGATGCGTCCATATGGTCTCTTTGACACCCCAATCGCTAGTCTTAGCACACTGTTGACTCGATTTGCCTTTGTCGATGACGTTTGTGAGAAATGTGAATTTATCGGCATAAACTACTATGGCCAGGTGTGTTGCTTTCCTTCATTCTTTGTGTTATTGACTTGAACGCACTGTTGCATCTGCAGTTGCTTACTTTGTTTTCATTTGATTACCTCTTTTGAGACTAAGCAACGGGCACATCATATGTACAATGTTAAACATGTGGAACATGTGGTACAGGAGAAGTTATTAGCCAAGAAAGGACCTAAACACGCTGAGTACTAGTTATGTTGTTACAATGATGAAGTGAAAATGGGCTGTCATTTTCAATCCACAATCTTAACCACCAATCCATCAATGCCCTCTTAAGACCATAAAAAAGTATAAACTTGAAGAAAATGTGTACTTTAGCGAGCTTACATTATTTTTGTGTTCCCTTCAATAATAGAAACGAGTTCTTCAATTTCCTTTTTGATATGTTTACCTGTCGGAGAACCACAACACCATGGCTTATCTCCAGTTTCTAAGTATGGCAACCTTTTTTCTTTCACAGGAATTTGCATGTGGACCAGGACTGAAGTTAGTGCCCACTGAAGAATACAGTGACTCTGGTCGAGGAGTTTTGCCAGATGGCCTTTATCGTTCCCTCTTGATGTTCCACAAGCGGTACAACATCGAACGGAAGCTTGATGTTCCGTTTTACATTACGGAGAACGGTATAGCGGATGGAACTGACTATATCCGAAGGCCGTACATCCTGGAACACCTTTTGGCAATTCGAGCTGCTATGAATCAGGTTTATTCCTCTCTCAGATTTATCTTTTAAGTGTTTTTTATTTCACTTAATCGTGAATTACCAAGAGTTGTTGCCACAACTAGTGCATCAATAATATTTCCTGTTTTCAAGTTCAAGAATGATCGCATTTAGAGCAGAAATTTTGACTTAAAAAAGACAAGCGGATAACAAATATTATTGATAATAATATCTCCTGAGAGCTGAGTATTGAATTCGATACTGCTAGAAAGACAAAGGAAGTAGTTAATTTTTATTGAGACCTCTCAATTTCACCAAAAACCTTCTCACTTGTAAATGGTTTTAATGTCTGTATAAGCTTTTTCTGGTCTTAGCATCATCATTGAAGAAAGAAGCCTAAAAAGAGTCAGTTTTTTTTTTTGCCAGGGTGTGCCTGTGAAAGGGTATCTCCATTGGACGACGTCGGATAACTGGGAATGGGCCGATGGATATGGCCCAAAGTTTGGTCTTGTCCATGTGGACCGGGCTAACAATCTGAAACGCACAAAACGCCCTTCCTTCTATTTGTATGCAGAGGTGAGGATTTTCTCTTATTATCCTTGTTCTTTGCTTTCCTTCCATTTATTTGTATGCAGAGGTGAGGATATTGTCTAGTTACTTTTGTTGGTCTTTTTTTCTCCCGACTTGTCAAGATGTTTAGAGCATAGTTTTAATGTGCGGAAATGTATGGAAACACTATATGTCATTATCTCGTATTATACCTGTATTTAACAGACAAATACCCGTATCATACTGGTTAATCATAATTAGTGTTTCCATAATTTTTCACACGTTAAAACTATGTTTTAGAGGCACTAAAGGACGATGGAGAGGATTATTAAAGAATAGTAGTTTGGGTTGTCTGGAAAGTTGTCTTGACACTTAGGCATTAAATTTGTCTACGCCAGGCTGGAAAACTATGCTTCTGATGGAAAGTAGAAAGCTGGAAAGAGAACAAGGTTTTTCAAAGGAATGTTTTTTACAATTGTCTGGGACGTCATGTTTGGAATAATAACAAGTTGGGATAAACTGTCTGTAAAAGCTCCGAGAAATATGTGTGCATAAGGAGCAGAGATGCGTTGAGAACCCCTGAAAACTTTAGAAACATGAAGTTCTGTTCCTAAGAAATATGGTATCTGCAATGAGAACCTGTCAAAAGCAGTTTGATATGTGAGCAATTTGTATTTCTTGCTTAGATTTCGGCAAATCTTGGATACAGGTATCAAAGACGGGAAAAGTTACTCGATCTCAACGAGATGAGGCATGGGACAGTTTAATGGAAGCAGCAGCAACTGGAAAGGAGAGGCCATTTTTTCGTCAAGTTGAGCCGAATGGTCTGATGTATGCTGGTAAGAGAAGAGATGTTACGGTTATGATTTAAAATAAATTGTATTCTAAATGTTATGTTATGTGCTATGTTGTATGTTATCCTCTTGTATTTAAATGGTAATCAAATGGTGTGTTCTACTAGGGGAAATTTGAGGAGAGTTGATGATGCCAGAATTCTTCATGGGTTTTTTATTTGTTATGGAATGAGTTGGGATGGTACTTTTAAGCTCCTGCAGATGATATCTCTAAAATATTGAATTTTGACATTTGAATTCAAAATTACTAAAGCTAAAGTCTCTCCCATGTCAAGTTCATAAAAGTTTGAACACGCATAATCTGACAACCGATCCTTTCATCTTTCTCACAATTTCCTATATCCACGAGTATATGTATAGCTAATTCTAACACGAATATTTATTGTAAGAATACATTTAGAAAAGAAAATGATGCCAGCCAATTTTTACTTCTTCTTCCTGGAATTCGTCTTTATTTGCATAAAAGACATCTACCCAATACGGTGTGGAGAAAACCCTCAAAAGAACCTTTCACCCAATATAGCGTGGATCAATCCTCAACAAACATTAGTTGTATTATCATTTTATGGTTGCATAGTCTATAATGGATGGTAATAATGTATGGGAGGGAAATCAGGTGGGCTTGACGTCCCTATTACGAGACCTTTAATTCAGAGAGATTGGAGGTTTGGACATTACCAGCCAGAAGGTCTTCAGGATCCTCTCAGTCGAGTGGCTCGTTTGGTCCTCAGAATCGTAACTTTTGGTCATTTCGGTAAAAACTGGAGAAAACAAAACTACCAGAAAATCACCAAAAAGTACAATCCAAGTACCTTGAAGAAAGGTTTGCCCAGCGGTGCTCCCTCGGCCGAAGAATCGTCAAATCTCGACCGTCAATTCGCAACTACATGATTTTGAAAATTGTTAAGTTGCTATGTAAAGATAAACTAAGCATCGAAGGGATTTTGAAGACCTTTTCCTTCTGTTTTGTTTTCATACCTTCGGACGTATTAGATGTATCTCGTTATGCCGTTGTACCTTTCTCTCTATTTGTTGGATAGTACTTTTTGACATTTGTAGACAATACAGGGCCAGATATTAGTTTGACTGTCATGGCCTCCTCTTAAGGAAGAAGATGGTCATAGATGTCAACTAGAAAACAAAGATTCCGGTTATTCACCTAAATGTGGTGGAATGAATCAAGTATTAGGTTAAATTTTGCAGCTGGTTTTTTTTGTTTTATGTGAGTTTTTAACTTTTGTTAATGAAAACTAATGGCAATACTACCTGCCGAACAATTTTTTGTGTCATACTATGGGCATTGCAAAGGCAAAAAAAAGAAAAAGTTAAGCATGTGAGGTGATGCATGTCACGGAATTGTGGAGTCAAAATTAATGCCAAAATCCTGAAGTAGTGGCAGCCAGTTTGTGGTCAAAGGTGGGTGAGGTAATAGTGTGTATGTTTGTGTATATATGGTATTTTTAACGTGTCCCTATCGTGAATATACTGACAATGCACATAAAGGACGAGTAAAATGTTTGAGTTTTGAATTTTGAGTATTGAGTATGTAGTACTATTTCCACAGATGTTTCAGTTTTTCCTTTCCGTATTCATATAGTCTGAAGCCAAAAATAGTCAAATTCCAGTTGAGGTTGTAGACACTTCATTTCACAAGTACTGTAGACAACTAGACGAGTTTTGTCAAAATGTCAGCTTTGCGACTCGTATTCCATATTCACATAAGGTCTACTCTTTGTCAGAAAATGATAAATATACCAAGTAATGTTATCAGAGTTATTATTTCGGTGCTCGTACATTTTAGCCCTTGAACCTGAGGTAGTTATAATAGCAAAACTTAATTTTTCTTAATAAAAATTCTTTAAACACTCTAGAATCAGCCACGCCATTCAATACTAACCTAGAAAAAATCACTCCGATATAAAACCCAATGATATGATTTCTTTACTCTAATAAGGATTCACAATGTAATACTATACTGCACATTCGCATGTCAGCAATAACTGGCAGCTTATGTACTTAAAACATCTACAATATATAGATTGACACTTGAACATCTACCAAATAGAACAGTCTAGCAAAGATTAGGGTTTTGAAATATACGGCGATGGGCAATTATGACTGCTTATGAATCTAAAATGCGTCCTTGCGTATTCTTTATAATGCTCTTTACTAAACAGACTTATGGAGTTAAGGATGCTTTACATGTTCGGGTAAATCAAAGTTCTAATTACTAACCGCTCGAGGTTCAAGATCGGACAAACAGAAGCTGAGAGAGCCGCTGCCAAGGTTCTCCAAAAAAACCACCAAACCACCCAAACAAAAAACAGAAAAAGTAACAAAAAAGGGGGAGGAGGGGGGGAGGAGGGGGGGAGGAGGGGGGGAGGAGGGGGGGAGGAGGGGGGGAGGAGGGGGGGAGGAAGGGGGGAGGAGGGGGGGAGGAGGGGGAGGAGGGGGAGGAGGGGGAGGAGGGGGAGGAGGGGAGAGGGGGAGAGAGTAAGTATATATATATATATATATATATATATATATATATATATATAATATACATATATATACATATATATACATACATATATATATATATACATATATACATATAAGAGAGGGAGGGAGAGAGGGAGAGGGAGAGGGAGAGAGGGAGAGAGAGGGAAAGAGAGGGAGAGAGGGAAAGAGAGGGAGAGAGAGTGAGAGAGGGAGAGGGAAAAGGGGAGAGAGAGGGAAATAGGGAGAGGGAGAGAGAGGGGGGGGAGGAGAGAGGGAGGAGAGGGGGAGAGAAAGGGAGAGAGAGAGAGAAGACAGAGGGATGAAGAGAGAGGGAGAGGGAGAGAGAGAGAAGACAGAGGGATGAAGAGAGAGGGAGAGGGAGAGAGAGAACAAGAGACAAAAAGAGAAATAGCAGCTAGGGCGATAGGGGGAGCATAGAGACAGAGGGAGGGAGGGATGGAGGGGGGAGTTGGAAAGAGGGATAAGGAGAAGAAGGGGAGGGAGAATGGGCAAATAGAAAGGAAGAGGGAGAGGGAGTGGGAGGGGGGTAGGGAAAGGGAGAGGGAGAGGGAGAGGGAGTGGCAGGGGGAAACTGAGGGGGAGAGGGAGAGGGAGGGAAGGAGGGAGGGAGGGAGGGAGGGAGGGAGGGAGGGAGGGATTGAAATCAAAACTAAAAACAAAATAGATGTAAAAATAAAATGAAAATTAAGAAAACTGAAAATGAAAATAATAATAAATTTGCTTAAACAACAAATGAAAAATAAAACAAAAAAAACCAAAAAATTAGTAAAAATAGTAAAAATTCTAAAAATATATCATTTTATTTAATATTAGTCAGTACAGTAGTATACATTCAGTACACCGCCAATTGTTATTAGCGTTGTGTACGCTAATTGCGTCCCGCTTTTTTTTTTTTTTTCTCAAATAGAATTATCCACACTATTTAAAAAAAAACCCTAATTCCTAATTAGAATAGACGATTTCTTCAAAAAATTTCAAATTCCCAATTAGCGTAAACCACGTTAATTATTCGTATACGTTAAAAAAACTTACACGCTAATAATGATTGGCGGTGTAGTGTATGGTAACATACATACTAATAACAGTGCAGTTATAACACTCGAATAATAGTGTATAGAAATATCTATACTAATAATAGTATATAGTAATATACATACGAATACAAAAAATGGTGTTTAGTAATATACATACTAATAATAGTATATCCTAATATATTAATAAATAGTATGTATATTACTAATAATGTATTTAGGTTTGGAACCTAGGTAAAGCAACAGCTAAAACCTTTCTATTTGCAAAGGTTGTTTATTTTCTTCTTTCAATAAAAAAACATTTTTTTACCGATACTAGGCAGGGCAAAAATCTCATTCACTGCATCTTTCACTGACTTTGAGCATAAGCTCTCAATTTCTATTTGATAGACTTATTGTTATTTTTTCAATCTATTCTATTGCTATTCATTAAGATAATAGATTGAAGCTCTTTACCTCTAAATCTAGTTAAATCTAGGTGAAATCTAGTTAAATAAATATATCTAATTAGTTTAGCAACCTAAATAATAATTGTCTTGAGCAAATAGTGTACTAATTCACTACGCCAATCGTTATTAGCGTGTAGGTTTCTTTAGCGTATACAACCAATTACAGTGGTGTACGCTATTTAAGAATTTGGAAATTTTGGAAAAAATCATACATTCTAATTGTTTGATTATGGTAATTCACTAATTTGGATCTTTGAAAAAAAAATGTCGGTCGCAAACATGCTTACACTAATATAGGTCCCCGTACAAAATCTGACAAATCATACACAAATCGTACATTCACACGGTCGAAACGCGGCTGTCGGACGAATAATGTGCGAGCGGGATTTTTTATGACCTGGTTTTTTTTCCTTTTTAGAACGCATGTTCTCATGCATCCGCGGCTACTAAAACTAATTTATTGTACTTTTTAACTTAAAAAGGTACATTTGTGTACGGTCTGACACTTGCCGTACACCACTCTATTTCAGAGACAACGTACCGAAAATTTCCCTAAATAGAATAAAGAAAAAAATAGAATGAACTACGCTAATGGAGAATAAAAAAAAAAAAAAAACGGGACGGAATTAGCGTACACAACGCTAATAACGATTGGCGGTGTACAGTACCCACTGAACACAATATGGTATACTGCCCACTGATTTTAGCGTGATACCTTTATTAAATAGATGTTTCATTCGTACTATGCGCACGGTAAAGTATTTTGAAAAAGAATGCATATGCGCATTATTCAAAATTTCACATTTTTTAAAATGCGTTGACCGGATTTGACTTATTAACAAAATAAAAAATCGAAACATTTAATCAGAAATAGTACTACAACTTAGGGTATGTGCTCATGTATTCAACAACCGGTTTTTTTTTTGTCGTTTTACTACAAAATTCAGTCCCCAACGAGAAAATCTCATTTTGGCGGTTTCAATTTTTCGACCAACGGGCACGCGAACCAGCTCAGGAAAAAACTTTATCAGAAATCATCTCGCAAATTGACTTTAGTTAAATTATCACCATGACAGCAAATGAAAAACGATCACGCAGGTGTCACACGAGTTGGAAAGTTTTAGCACGAGGGAGAATACTCGCTATTTTTTTTTGCGTTAATATTGGTACTGCCAACATTATTGTACTTTGTACTCTTGGTATCGTGGAAGGTAAAAGGGAAATGTACCATTAATTTTGTACTTTTTCGGAAACGGGCGGGTTTGGGTAGTTGCGAGAAATCGAGTTTCGGTTACCATAAATTTCGTAAACGCGTTTCGGGTGACGGTTAACAATTTAGGAGCGTGACATAACCCGGTCAGGCAGTGGGTACTCAAATTTTGAAAAAAAAAAACGGTAGGTTTCGGTTGCCTAAAATTTTGACTTTTGCGATCTCTGGTGAGGGGTCCTGGTATATCGCTTCTTAACCAACTTTTTATCGCCGATAAGGGAAAAAAATATAGTATACTATATGATGGTACTTTATACTATATTGTATTATATTTTGTACTGTATATAGTGTAGCACGTATGGCAAATCGTTCAGTGTTTCCGTACAAATAATTACAGGTGTACGGTTTAAACCTCGTAGTTGTTGCCAATAATTATTAGGCCCAATATTTATCCATAATTTACCGTGATATATTTTTTTTTTTATAGCGATAACTTCTTTACCGATGAAGTGGACCGATATATCGTTTATCGTTAGGTTAGTAAAAGGTACATAACGGGTATCGACGAATGACTACGGATACACAACACTAAAAAAATTGTCCGTCCAAAATACAAAGATAAGATATCGCTAATTGGTATGTAAAAAAAGGTGCATATCGGCTATCGTTTAAAAAATTATTGATACACAACATGCAACACTAGGAGGTAATGTAGTGTTGTCTATCGGCAAATTTATTATCACTATAAATTCGATACTAAAAATCATCGCTCTATATTTGGTGGGAGGTGGGTGTCCGTACAGATTCGGTACATAATACATCGTACAAAAAGTGGTACGGACCCCGTTAAGGAAATGGGAGCTCCAATATATGCCTCTCTACCTTTTAACTTTTTATAAAACGAACCACCACGGAACCTCTTTTTACTACAATGGGCGGTTATAACCATCCAATATACGTGTCTCAACATTTTAATTCAATCTAAAGCAAACCGATGTGAAACCTCCTATCAGTAGATCGAGCGTTTATAAGCCTCAGATCTGTTAGTCTCTACCGTTTAAGTATTTATGAAGCAAACCGACATCGAACCTCCTCTTAGTATACTAATGGTTAGTAGTTACCTAATGAAATAATATTTTGACATACGCACGGTTCAATCGTCACGTGTCTCTATTATATTATTTCATAATGTTGTGCATCGGTAGCCATTTGTCGATAACCGATATGTACCTTTTTTGACCTACCGATAATCGAATGCATTGGTCTGATATATCGATAACGTAATTATCTCGATTTTAAACCGACGTATCGTAATAAATTACCAATAAATACCGTGCCCGATAATTATCGACGATTATTTTACCGTTTAGACCAAACAATTGTATTGCTTTGTACGAATGGCATGACGTGGTAACTTATACTATATAATGTGGAAAATGTAAAACAGTACAATATTAAGTACTATGATATAACAAATAATTAATTTTACACTTTTTTGCGATAAATAACGTGTTCGCTTATATGAGAACCACTCACCGTTCGATAATCAATAATTGTTGTTATCGATTTCATCACGATAAGTTTTTCCCCGCTACACAACACTAGTAGTTTCAATCCTCTATCGTTCTTGTTGCCGATTATTTTGGTGGGTGTTGACATTTTGTTTACGGTCATCAACTACATTGTTTGATAGTTTGCTCTCTCCGTTGTCGTAGCATGTCGACGCGTCAAAAACATATACCATCTCGCCATCTCTCGTTAACTACGCGCCTTTTGACTAACGCGCAAATAAATTTTCCAGTTTATTGGTTTGAGTGTCACACTCTAACATGTGCGCCGACAAGTGTGAAGCGAGCGCGTTCATTTTGAAGCGCGACATTCCAGTAAAAAGATAATTGTTCAAAAGTCGTTTGGACCACTATTCTCGCATGCATTGGCTAAAGAACATTCTTAACTTCATGATGGACAAACACTTGCCACTAGAGGAAAAATCAACAAGAGTTTTTTTGTACCAAGAGTAAAATTTTGGAAGTATGTAGGTAGAATAAGATTGTGGGAAGCCTTGTTTATTTCACGAACTGTATCGGACCTAACATTACAGCAAATGTAAAATATCACAGCAAGGGCCTTCAAAATCCTAAACACTGGATTGGGAAGTAGCAAAAACGAGTCCCAAGGTATCTAACCAGTTTAAGTGACGTAGGTCTCACACTCGGTGAAAGTGACGTCAAAATCCACACTTAGAGCATTGTCGAATATAAAAGACATGCCACGTAGACGATCCACCACTGACTATTGTATTGTATTGTATTGTATGTTAGAATGGAGATGATACATATTGTTAAACCAACAAAACTTAAAATGTAACATATAAATCGACAATAGTGTCGGAATACATGGTTGCAAGCTCAACCTATAAGGTACTACACTTCTTTAGGAGATCGAGTCCATGCAAACTTGTGCTCAAACATTGTGATGGGATAACCAGCCAACAATTGCTGCTACATCTAGCTTGAGTTATTGCTTCAAAAGCAAACATATTGACTTCACGATGCATTTTGCCAGAGAGTGTTTGCAAAATCATGAAATGAAGTTATTTGCCAAATGAAGAAGTGATAATTGATATGTTGATTAAAGTCATGAATGCTTTGAGCAGTGTCGTTTTGTGAGTGTGCCATAGCTGCTTTTTATGGTTTTAAATTTTTGGAGGGTCGTTGGATGGTAGTCACGGTAAGGAATATCGTACGGTGTCAATTGTCACGGCAGTTTCTTACTAGAAATACTGGAAGAGCCTCGCGCGATCTCGAACATGGCCATGCGACGCATATGAATCGCACAATGCTGAATTGTGTCGTACTGCCAAAACTACCCACTGAACACAGTACGGTATACTGCCCACTGCATTTAGCGTGATACGTTAAGGGCATGTGAGGGCGACTGCACGAATGCTATTTTTTATATAAGGAGACGTGGCGATGCTTTATCCACTTCCTTGAATAGAGTCATTGCCTCTAATTTGTGCTAAAGCCGCGACCGATTTAGGGTATGTCCCCATGTGCATAAGTAATGTTTTTTTATGTCGTTTTCATGTAAAACTTAGCGCCGTACTGCCTAAGTTGCAACCGTAGGATGGAATTGCAAATTTTTAGAGTGCAATTTACGTCATCCTCGAATTTAAGATGTATGAAAATTTGTCGTCTTGTGTTTTTCGACCCACTTCCACGACAAAAAACGTCATCTTCAACCTTACGTTTAAAACACATGCGCGATGTGTTTTAAAACTAGGTATTTTCCATGAACAAATAGGAACATATATTTGCACATGCCGTAATTTTCGAAAATTTTCATACGATTTCCAAGGACAAAGAAAAGTACAGAATTCGCTATGTTTTGTCCGTTACACAATTTGTTTGGTTTTGTCCGTTTTCGTCCAGTACGGATTTCTTTTTTTACAGGGGTCTTCAAATTCCGATGCCATTTCACGTCGACCGGATAGGAGACGCGAAGGCAAAGCGCCTCGTCTTCAACCGTGAAACTGCACAGGCTGGAAGGAGGTACGTCTACAATGTCACGGGAAGACATGCGACGTCACAAGCAGTTCCAAAAAATAACGTGCGACCACAGATTGTAACGTGCGACCACAGATTGTAGACGTTGACAACCGTCACAGGTATTGTCGACGTATACAATCGTCACAAACGTAAGTTACGATTACGTTCTTACACATAGGGACACTTGAAAAGCGGGTCCGGCGGATCCGCGCTAAAATACAAACTAATTCGCTAAGTTACAAGTACATGGGGACATACCCTTAGTGCTATTCAGTACTGCAGTGCTCTGTACACATGACCTCTGCAATTTTACAGCTTCTTATGATTGGTCGTCCTGCGACACACTTCCATTCGCAATTCGTTGTACAACGATCCCGTATCGCACTCGTCTCCGTACAGTGGTGCCGCAAACTCGCAACGCTACAAATTCTGTCAGCGGTACATCATGTTAAAATTGCGAAAACAGCTGGAAACGCTATATGTAGAGTTTTCTGTACTATACGCGTCGTATACTTCAACTGTTCAACAGCACACGTAAAATACGAATAAACTGCATATAACGTTTCCTAGTGTTTCTGCACATTTGGACTATCGCTGTGCATGTCGTGTCGTACAAAAGCGTTGAAGTCGCCAGTACGGTAAAATAAGTTGCTTATGTTTTGTCTACAGGCGTCTTACCAAACGTTGTCTTTGGTAGCCATGGATATGACGTCTTTTCAACAGTTTCGTCTACCAGCGGGTCATTAATACCAGAAGCCCGGTTCCTTTCACAGGAACGACAGCTAAGACTACGAGAATGCTGTTCATTGCTGCATGTTCTATTATTGAATCAATTATGAGAGGGCGTATTTCCAGTGAGAAGCACATCTTCCAGTAGGATGTGTCCTTGCATCCTCTCTCTGAGTCCATTAGTGGAACACCAAATCTTAGTCAATTTATCTTTCTGTGCCTTCTGCTGAATATGGCTATTATGTATATGTGAGAAGAGGGATCTGCTTCCACATAAAAATTTATGTAGGATAAATAGGTTTGGGTTATAAAAAGAAGGCGCCATGTCAGGTGCAGCTTCCGCCATTTTTCTGTTGGACATGAAGGGGAGAGTATTGATATGGAGAGATTACAGAGGAGATGTTCCTGCAGCAGTGGCAGAACGCTTTTTTGCAAAGTTACTGGAAGGGGAGGTGGGTTTACGATATATTGAATTACAACCTATTTCTCTTGCTGTTCCTGTATCTTCTTCTTTTGTTTTCTTGCTTTGTCTCCTTTTTTCTCTCATTTTTTTGGCGTGTCAGCCTTTTCTGCTTCTCTCCCTTTTTCTCTTCATTTCCTCTCATTGCCACTCTCTCTCTGTCCCCTTTATAACTCTTTGTCACTTTTTCTCTTTCTCTCTCTCTCCCTGTCACTTGCCTGCGCTGATCTTTCTTCTCTCTCTCTCTCTCTCTCTCTATATTTATCTATATCTCTCTCCTGCAATCATACAAGATAGATAAGACAAATAGGATTTCAGGAACTGTTTTTAGTGGAGACTTTCACTATCGGTTAACATTGCAATTCCGGTGCAGATCAGCAGTCATGATCTTTGTAGATTTAGCGAATGAAGGCACAGAAAGTTGTGTGGAACGTTTTTTGAATCAGTCTTGCAGCGTTATGGATTCCATTTAAAATAGAACGGTGCTCAGGATTGCTTATCACTTTGGAAACAGAATTGGATCCATTATTCTGAGGGTATGTGCAGGTACTTCTGAAAATGACAGGTTCCGTGAAGGGTTGATTTCCTGGTTACAGTTTAAAAAATGCAGAGAGTAGGTTTTTATAATTGTCTTCCCTGTGCAGAATTTTATGTTCATCAAAACGAAAAAGAAACTATGACTACTTAACTTTTTTTTAAATGCAAATGTCTGAGTAGTTTTTTTTTTGACACTATGGCAGGAAGATCCTGCGTCCCGTGAGCCAGTCATTCACGATGACGGTGTGACATACCTTTTTATTCAACACAACAATGTCTATTTGATGGCTGCCTCAAAGCAAAATTGCAATGCTGCGAGCCTTCTGCTATTCCTTCACCGAGTCGTTGATGTAAGGATTTCCTCTTTTCATGTTACTCATCTCATCTTATGTTTCTCTTCTTACAGTGTAAAGTAAATCTTATGTCAGATGCGTGTTTGTCAGATAAATTTGTTTTTTAACCACAATGAAGACACGCATTATATCTGCTGCTATTATTTGTTTTATTATCTCTTCTGCTGGAACAGCTCCCTTCTTGCTAAAAATCGGTTGTTATGCTTTTGGAGATGCTGGAACTTTAAACGAAACCGAATTGAATCTTCGGTCGGTTTTTTTCAGGTCTTTAAACATTATTTTGAGGAGTTGGAAGAAGAATCATTGCGGGATAATTTTGTGGTTGTGGTAAGTTCTTATTGAGAGTTTTTTCATTTTTTTGTGCTTTTGGGAAGCAGCCATTGACTCTCTGAACATTCGGGCACTACTCCTGTGATTTATTTCTTTGAGGTTGCCATTGTGTTTTTTTGATTTTTTAAAGCGAAAATCAAGATCTCTTGAAACTTCATTTGACTTTGGCTCTCAATGTTGCTTGTAGTATGAACTGTTGGACGAGATGATGGATTTTGGATACCCACAATATACAGAGGCAAAGATATTAAGCGAGTTTATCAAAACAGATGCTTACAAGATGGAATTATCACAACGGCCACCAATGGCGGTTACTAATGCTGTCTCATGGCGAAGTGAGGGCATTCGCTACAAGAAAAATGAGGTATTGCTTTTGCCTTGGGTAACTTGTGTTTAGTCCAATATTATGAGATTTTATTATTTATTTTGCTGAGGTTTGCTTTTAGTTGTTGGTGTTGGAGGCAGTTATAGTTATGTTGTGTCGCACACCATCCAGGAATCATCGTTTTCATTTTTCACAGAAGATCTGTTTTTGCATTGGAACCAACAACTTCTTTATGATGCGATTTGCATGAAGATAAATTTCTGGCTTAGCAGAAGATTCTAGCCTGTGTTGCAGCTTCTGTTTTGCCTCATTGTGCTTGAATTGAATTTTTTCTGGAATGCTGGAAATTAGGTGTTTTTGGACGTCGTTGAGAGTGTGAATATCCTGGTGAACAGCAACGGGCAGTTGGTGCGATCAGAAGTGGTTGGAGCGTTGAAGATGAGGACTTATTTGAGGTACCCATATATTTTGTTTTTGAAATCGCTGTCTTTTATGGCCTCAACCATTGCAGAGAGGCATGAATATATTGCAAGCGATATATAGTATTTTGACAGTGACATTATTTGTGATGCAGTGGCATGCCAGAATGTAAGCTTGGTTTGAATGATCGTGTTTTGTTGGAGGCCCAAGGACGGGCCACGAAGGGGAAAGCCATTGATTTGGATGACATCAAGTTCCATCAGTGAGTTGCCACAGGCTACATGATTTATTTTTTTGTATGCTGGAATACGTCAGTGCAGGTTCTGACAATGGTTACATGAACTGCTGTTTATTTTGACTAATTTAGCCATGTGTGGAAATTGAAGCTGTAATTTTTCTGAGGATAAATGCTTGCCAACATGTCTCATGATTCCAAAAAGTAAAACTAGGTGAGTTTTGACTTGCAATAATGCTTTACAGCCAATTGCCAGTATTGT
This sequence comes from Zygnema cylindricum, assembly GCA_037447655.1. Taxonomy (NCBI): domain Eukaryota; kingdom Viridiplantae; phylum Streptophyta; class Zygnematophyceae; order Zygnematales; family Zygnemataceae; genus Zygnema; species Zygnema cylindricum. The sequence goes on along the minus strand of JBBHKE010002397.1, from coordinate 468,444 downwards.
TGGTCTGGGAAATTGCAGTCTTTTCTCCATCTTATTGCTGTAGCTGGTACGGTGTTACATGAGTTGTGGAATGCCAAATTCAGCAGCCAGTCTTTCGGCAAGTACTGCATTACATGTCTTTCAAATTTACACATGGGTTTTATATTTAAGTGCATTTGTTTGCATCTCTCCTTGCAGTTCCTGTTTGGAGCAGTTTGCTTTATGACCTGCAAAAGCTTTCAGAGTAGGAAGGGCTTAACACAAGATGTCATGTGGCAGATGTGTACGGTTGGCAAGATTTGAGAACGACAGAACGATATCATTTATACCTCCTGATGGTGCCTTCGATCTTATGACTTATCGCCTAAGCACACAGGTACATTGAACAATACTGTAGTTTGGTGCGCTCTGCACCTTGTTTCTATGAAACTAGATTCAGCACATATCCTGCTCCTCAAATGCTTTTAATATTGGTCTACTTATACTAATGACTGCTGGTAACAAAGAAATATGGCCCTTGCTTTTAGCCAGCATGGGGATCAATCTGATTTTTTGTATGTGATCTCCGAACAGATGAAGTCTTGAATTGCAGTAGTCTCCTTTGTATTCCCATTATATATTTTCCTGGAGTGGGACATGGTCATCAGATATCAATTGAATCATTGGGACATTCACACTTTTAGATTTTTTTGTCAACCACAGTAATGAAAGAGAATTATAAGTCATGACAAACACTTAGTAACTGGCATCATGGAACTTCTGGATTTTGATGATAAATGAGACGGCTGGAGACAGACTTTGCTTCTCTTGCTTTGGTGAAGCCTTAGTGTTATGGTTAGTTTCAAGGAGTTCCATGCACAAAATATCTATGGTTTGAATACTGGCTAAACATGTACATTTTTCCTGGTATTTTGTTCTAGCGTAAGTTGCACTTAATTGGTTGCAAAGCAAAAGCAAGGTGTCAAGCATACTTTTGGTTTATGGTGTTGAAGCAGTGCTCTGAATCAATGTCAGAACTTGGACCAATGTCTCAACATTTGGACCAATCTTTGGATATGTAACTTGTCTGGCTGAACTTGTCAGGCCAAGTTGTCTAACACCACAAATATTTAGCTTCTGAACCAGCTTGTACATTCGTATTTTTTTCAGTAAAATCTGATGTTTCTGCTTCACTTTACAGCAAATCACAAAGCAGCATTGTGGACAGTGATGTAGCTTTTGTACTAGCCCCAAAGTTTTGTGTGCCCCATCCTCGTGTTCTTCCTCCCTTCTCCCTCTCCCTCCCTCTCTCTTTCCCACTCATTTGTACATGTCAGGTTGCCACAAAAGTTTTGTGCGCCAGGTTAGCTATATGATGCATCGTTCTTATTGATATTCTTCTTATAACGTGTTCAGGTACGACCTCTAATCTGGGTGGAGGCGACAGTAGAGCGTCATTCCCGCAGTCGAGTAGAATACATGGTGAAGGCAAAAAGTCAGTTCAAAGAACGCAGTACTGCGACCAATGTGGAGATTGAACTACCTGTACCACCAGATGCAATCACTCCAGGCGTGCGAACTTCAATGGGGACCGCAGTTTATGCTCCGGAACGGGAAGCCATGCTCTGGAAAATTAAGTCTTTCCCTGGTGGGAAGGTAAGCGGTTTTGGCAGTTTGCAATGGTTTCAATCCACTGTTATAAAATCGGACAATCTTGATTGTTTGTTATATTGTCCGACCTTGATCCCTAATCCTCATTTAATTGACACAGTTCATTGATTAGGTCGAAATAGCGCTTGACCAAAGGTAATATAGAAAGGTTAATTGTAATTTTTACTGAATTTTCTGTGCACAAAAGATCGGTACAAGTGCTTTCTCTGGATGACAGACGATGTACAAGTCGAGAGGCCAAAAAATATACCACCCACATTGTTTTTAAACTTTCTCCAGTTGATTTTTGTTCTCTGAAAATGAACTTTCTTCCGGTACAAATGGTTTCTTCTGGAGTTTTGACTTACGAGTCGAGTTGATGTGATATTTGCAGGAGTACATGTTGCGTGCAAAATTTGGCCTTCCAAGTGTCGCTGCTGAGGAAGATACAGCTGAGAGAAGGCCTCCCATCCGTGTGAAGTTTGAAATTCCATATTTCACCGTGTCAGGAATCCAGGTATGGCTGTTCCTCCATGTACTTCTCCTCTATCCATGTTTCTCAACATACTTTCCTCTAGTATCCATGATCCTCCATGTCCTTCCCGCTGTACTGATTACATGTGTAAGTCTCAATATCTGTATGAAACGCAGGCTATCGACCTTTTTCCTTTTGTTTGTTTGCATTGGACATTTGCATGTTCCGAGACAAATTTGGAAGAGCATTGAAGTAGATCATATGAAGGATTGATTGAGTATGTCCGCTTTCTGTTTCCCTTACAGGTCCGGTACCTCAAAATAATTGAAAAGAGTGGTTATCAAGCTCTCCCTTGGGTGAGGTATATAACCATGGCAGGCGAGTACGAATTGCGAATGATTTAATTTTCTTACTCCGAGACACTCCCGTCCTGTGAGGACTTTGCCGTGGTTCAATTTCTGAGAAGCAGTACGGGCAAAGCGGTTGTTATTACAACTTTTTGCATCTCTTGATGAGTTCGGAGAACTTGGGTTTACAAGAGGGTGAGGGCGTCGTCTGCCTATCCTAGGAGAGGTGCAATTAGGCGAGATAATTTTGTAAAGTCGTTTTCATTCAGTGTCTATGAACTCCACTTTTTAAAAATGTTTGTGGATATGCTCACTACTGAAAAATGTCTCCGTGGTCGGTTTCAATTTACCACTACGGATTGGGATGTGGATCACGCAGTAGCCTTGGGATCGTCTTATTGGATACCTTCCGGTTTTTACGTTGATGCCATATATTTTTAGTGTCGCTTATTAAGTTTTAGATGCATTTTGGGTTCAGGTAGATAATCCTCATTTTGTCAGATTTTTCCAGATTTTTGGGAGCTGATATGTACTGCATGATGCATCCAAAAATTACATTTAGTCGTGACCGGAACGTATCTGTTCAGCTAGAAATTTTGAAAGCGGAATGTAGCTCTCGCACAGTACTCATTACCCAATATTTGTTTTGAAGGAAAAAAATATTGGTTTCTGACTGCTTTTTGGTACTGTTTTGGAATTCACTTCCTGCCACCGGTTTTAATACATGTGGGAGCAGATGTTAATCTTTTTTTCAATTTATCAGCAAATTTCCCTGTTATTTTAGTAACTAAAATATTATGAATTTGTCATTTTTCTGTAATTGGCTGAATTATCGGTTCTCACACACATGGTTCTTATGCCTTGAAGTTTCTTTTGGATAGGAATAGAATCTCTGGTGGAAAAATCTGGTTTGCACTTTCAATATAGTTCACTATTGTGTACAATGATGTGGTAGTTTCGGAAACAACAATTGTATATTTTTGTTGTTAATTATGTTGCATCCGTTGTAATGGATCAGTGATGAAAAATCAGCCAAGATGTAAGTGAGTGGGAAATATTGAGAAACCAGAGGTGTCAATGCAATTGATTTGGTATCTGACCATGGTTGGGAAGTGTTGTCACATTAAGCAGGTTTGGAGGTCTATGAAATATAGAATAAGACTCACTGCGACTACAGTCTAGAGTGCACATTAGTGGGGAATAAGGGAGAAATATGCTGGTTCTGCCTGAGAGCTCCAGCTTTTGAAATCGGAACGGCAGCACAAACGGTTTGCATTGAAGATGGTATGGTATTGACAAATGTACTCTACACACAACTGACTAGAGGTTGTAAATTGTTCAGACCAGTAAGCATAACATGTGACAGAGGTGAACTGTTGGAAAACACACAGTTAAGCATACAGTCGTAACTGAATCTATGATCGACCTAGTGCATAGTGGAGATCAATTTCCCTCATGCGAATAGAGACGGAGAATAGTCCAGTTTGAGCAGTCTCCTAAAATGTAATTGCAGTTTACACCGAACTTTATTAAGAAAGTGAGATGTTGAACCATCCTAGTACATGGGAATGAAGCAAACAATGCATCAGCCAGTCTCTCGAAAAGTGAGATATGTGTACATATGTAGAGAGCAATTTGTTTGACCAAGAGTGGCCGTGTATCAAAAAATGTTGCAGAAAATTGCACACCTATTCAGAAAATTGCACACTTATACAGCATTTTGCAATGCGGTGAATGTCTTTTGTATCTCATCTTTCACCCGCTAGGAGAAGGGTTGGTTAGGCTTGTGCTGAAACGAAAGAAAAACGAGTTTTTTTGTTTAAGTGAGGATTTGAAAAATATGCATGTTATTAAAAGCGGGTCAGTGGACAAGGTCAAGATGAAGCGATTAGCTCATTTGCCAAAAAGAGTCTGACGAACATGAAAAAGTAAAACCATAAACATTTACGTGTTCACATACAGGGTAATTGCAAGACAAATGAAGTAAATGAAGTGTTATTACGCTTGCATCCCAAAAACAACGAACTTAAGTCATGCAATCCACCAGCAAACGAAAAAAGTAACAGGTAAAAACACCAAAAATACATATCCAAATATTTGGAAATCATCCTTCATCAAGTGGCTAAGAAGCAAACTAAGAGCAGGACTTCAAGTCAACCAGAAAGCCTTCTGGCTGATCTTGAATAAGAATAATTCACAAGTTCAATGAATACTTTTAAGTTCGCTGACCTGATAATAAGTACTACGCTACCATCTGAGATATAATGGGTATGGAAAGATGGTAACACTGATGGACATTCCAAAAAACACTGCCAGGAAATGTCATGAGAAGGTCAATTTGCACTTACCCTGTCACTTCCAGAAAATAAATCTTGTGTTATTGGAGGAACCACCAAAAGCCCTGGAAGAAAATAAAAAACCACAACCTATCTAGCTTCCAGTGGTTCCCAAAGGTTTACAAATTGTCCCAGATTCGGATAGTCATCTCATATTTTCATTAATTTCTTAAGCTTGTTTTGCATCCCAGCTTCAATACTCAAATTTGTTTATCTCCCTTCTATTCTCCAAAAAAAACACTGCACTGCTCATTTAATGGTCCCTGGCTCTATGAAGCCCGAATAAAATCTGTACCGTACTGGGAGTAGAATTTTCCACCTGGAGTCGATGAATCCCGGAATCTCACTATTCAGAGTTTGCACCAAAAATTGCTGTAATCCTATAAAAGACAGAGAGATAAAAACGGCAGAAACGCTTCCAACCTCCTTCAAAAAAAATGTAATGAGAATCCCATACAATCCTTTCGCACATTTCCAAGAAGAGGTAGATATTCTTGATACATCCCTAATTTTCCCCTCCCTAACAATTTCCAAGATAGATAAACCTCGTATAGAAGGTGACAGGTAAGCATTTCACTCATCCAATCCCTTTAATTCACCTTTCAGCTGCTCCATTTTCAAACCCATGGAACGCTGCAAAACCCCTCGTTCCGTGTCATCCAGACGCTCCAAAAGGGCTTTATAACTAGAAATTACTTCTTCAACTGCTGCTCTGGCAACACTAGCTTCTTCGTTAAAGTAAACTGTCTCTTTCGACTCCGTTGCCAGTTCAATCTCTTCTCTTGCTTCTGCAAATTTTGAGTTTATTCTGTCAACTTCTCTCATTATCTCTTCTGCTGAAAGGGTTCCGACTGGTTTTCCAGCATCTGAAGAAAGGCCTCTGGAATGATTCAATTGAAGATTTGTTAAAGGTGACAGCTTTTGATTTTCTGTAGGCACATTAATAGTGTGGACGCTGATACCACATTTCCAAGAAGTTGACATAGGGCCCACAAGAGAGAAAGGTCTGAAGGAAGTCAGTAACCTCGGATGAACGTTTATAGGAGTTGGCGATACTGATTGCCATTTATCAAAGAGGATACCGACAGGTTTTGAAATTGCAGAGTAAAACCTAAAATGACGATGAATAGAGGCAGCCATGGGGGAAGAAGTTAAGGGCGAGGGAGAGCCACAAGGGCTGCTAGTAAGAACAAATTGCAACTGGGAGAAATGGTTGACAAGACAGGCTCCAACACGCCTCGGTGTAGCCATATATTTGTTAAGAGTATCCACAGAGAGGGAAAAGCAATAGAGAGAGAGAAGAGGGAGAAAAAGAAGAAAAATGAAGAAGGAGATGAACGCTTGGGGAAACAAAAGGCAACCAATGGAATAATATTCTGTTTGCAAATATGGTCACGAAAATGCTTTCTCAATTTGTAAGGCGGGAGAAATGGAAAATAATGTTTCCTTCAAATTTTCGTTAACGAGAATACTTACTAAATTTGCCACGCAAATGGATAAGTCGAAAAATCTATGAATGTTTCTTCAAGCTCAAAACTCAACTTTGAATTGCCTTTGACGCAAGAATAATAAACAGTCAACTTTCCCTTCTGGTTCCCTTTGTTTTCAGCACACTTTTCGTCCATTTTTTAAGAGAAGTTGCCAAATATCCCTCTCTCTCTCAGATTATATTCAAATGGCATTTTTGGAAGTCACGAGCAGTAGTAGTCTCACAGAAGCTCAAGCTGAGATTCAGGATGACCTAGACGATGCAGAAAATGATGACGATGACCTCTTGATAAAAGAAACGAATAAAGAAGAAACGGATGAAGAAGATGGAAATCCCAGGCTTTTGCAAAGGCGTAACCTAAAAGCTGAACAGACAGTAGAGGATGAAGCGAGAGCAGCTTTTGCAGCATTGCGTCCGTACTGCGTGCAGCTATTGGAGAAGCACATGCTGCCAAAAGAGCAACTGGTGGCTCTCAGAGAAATAAGAAGAGTTGTGACAGAAGTGACGCAGGCGGGGTTGAGCGCTTGTCTCGAGTGAGTTCTTGCAGCAAGTAGAATTTTGATTCTAATGTTCATTCGAAACATAAATTAGTGAAGTTATGAATTTACTTTGTGAATAATGGAATCCATAATGGTGAAACTGTGAAATACATATCAGTTAAGCAATAAATTTAATATGTGAATAATGAGTACACAATGGTGAAACTTTGAAACATATATTAATTAAGCAATGGATTTCGAATGTGGAAATTGAATGCACAATGGTGAAACCGTGGAACATATATTAGTTAAGCAATGAATTTAGTAATAATGAAGACAAAATGGCGAAACTTCGGAACTTGAGTTTTCCAAGCTCTTGTTTCGGGTGAGCAACAGTGATACTTAGTTTTCGTGCAATGATTGTGACAAAGCTGTCTTTATATTTTCCACTTTAAGGATAAAAAACCCACGTAAAGCAGGAAATTCAGCTTTTTAGCAATGAGTATTTACTGGTAGGAGATGGGGCAGTAGAATTCACGACGAATTGCCTTCATTCTTCGTTTATCTAGACGCTAAAATGTTTGTTAGTCCAAACGCTATCTTTTGAAGGTACAACAACATCCCGTCCAGGAGAAAATGGGAAAGAAATATGGAGAGGAAGAGGGTGTAAGGAGAGAGTAAGGGTGATGGGAAGAGGGAAAGAGGAGGTGGAGGGGGATAGAGCGAGGGAAGGTGAGGTAGAGAGAAGAAGAGAGGGGGAGAGGAAGAGGAAGAGATTGTTTTGATACGTTTAATTTAATTTTATTTATTTAATTCGGTTGGATTTATGAATCGCCACGTGGCAATTGTTTGAATTTTATGTGACTTGTCCCTTTATGGTATATATAAAAAAAACTAGAGGGTGAATGACCAGCTAAAATGTGAAAAAGTTTATAACACTGTCTCTCTTATAACATGGTCAATGGTTATTTTTACATTAGGAATGTGGAATGAATTGATTTTTTGAGAAAAGACAAAAGCGGCTCAACATGTTGTAATTCCCTCAAGAATCATGTTACAATGTTTAAAAATAAATAAAAATGAAGAGATATTTAAGAGTTCAATTTCTCTGAAGGAAAAATTGTTCACTCAATTTTTCTTCTATGAGAACACTTCATTCGTCCATTATGGATCATGCCAGAGTGAGGGCTTAGAAACTTGTCCTTTTTTTTCCATTCCCACTTCAGTTGAGAAATTCTATGCAGTGATAAACTTTCTATTAAATGTGATGTAACCATGTGAACTGTACATGTGGTCAATCGTGCCCAGCAGTCTCAAATGCTTGTTTCTCTGTGGGCGCTGCAGTTACGTTCTGTTTGGAGTTTTGTTGGTTATTGATGGTGCTGTGGGGGCTCGTACCATTCCAAAGTCCTCTGAAGGGAAGACCAATGGGAGAGCTGGAATTCTTCACATGGGCAAATGTGATGCTGTGGCGGAAGCTGCTTTGCAATGCTTGGAGGGAATTCTTTCAAACGCTTCTTTACAGTCATCTGAACAGGTCTCTCTCTTTCTCTCTCTCTCCCTTCCTCCCTCCCTCCCCTCTTTTCCCATCTCCTTATCCACACCAATTCCATTTGCGTCTTCCAAACGTTCCTTTGGTCTCTCTTCACAACACATTTATGTTATGATATTTGATCTCGATTCTTTATGTTTCTCTCTCTCTCTCTCCCACCCACATTTGGTGTTGATGTTTTGATATTTGTCTTTATACTCTTACAGATGGTGATGCTTTTTCAACGCATCATTCCGGCAGCAATGCTTTCACAGTTGGAAGCTTCTGAGGAATTTCGTCATGGAGCAGTTACTTGCCTTTATACCTTAATAAAGAGGCTTGAACCTTGTGATCGAACAGAATGCGATTGTATTCGGACTGAAAAGAGCAAGGTTGTGAATAAACTGTCACATGGAACAAGGAAAGCCGTTAGGGTTAGTGGAAAATGTCCTCTGGCTGCCCTTCAGGAGGAGGAAATGGCAGTCACTGTGGGCCACTTATTTTCTCTCATGTTGCAGGTACATCCCCCTACTCTCTCTCTCTCTCTCTCTCTCTCTCTCTCTCTCTCTCTTCCCCCTCCCCCTCCCCCTCCCTCTCCTTCTCCCTCTCCCTCTCTTTCCTGACATTCATTTGTTTCTGAAAAGCAAAAAGTACGTCCACGTCTATCGTCAACTTACTACAGAGCAACCTGTCCCTTATTATTTTGTTTTTAGTACTATATTGTGTTTTGTGCATAAAAAGTGCGTGACTGGTGCGGTTTTTGCAGGTTGTTCCTTACATATTTAAACAAAAAAAAATATGGTAATTTAAAAAAAAATATGGTAATTTTTTATTTGTGAATGTTTAATTGTTTCTGTATGCAGATAGCACAGGTAGAAGCAACTGCTGGTCAAAGAGGAAGTCGTGCACTCCGGATTTGTGCACTCTCCACTCTCAGGTCTCTTCTGAGGCAGGTAAATTGCAGTTTCTTGAACCCTGAAGCAAACCAAGTAAGACCTTTTCTGGAAGAGAATAAACAGTTTTTTTGTCAAGGACCTGAAACGGTGGAAGCAGTTTTTTGAGATGAAACTTTTCCTTTGAATTGACAGTGTGAAAAATTAGTAACTTTGAGACTTTATTAGTTTGTACATCTAACTGAATTGCTACTCATCAATCTCATCCACATGTAATAGCTGATTGTGAAGGTTTTTTTTGACTCCCTCTCCCTCGCCCTCTCCCTCTCCCTCGCCCTCGCCCTCGCCCTTGCCCTCTCCCTCGCCCTCGCCCTTGCCCTCGCCCTCTCCCTCTCCCTCTCCCTCTCCCTCTGAAGCTTTATAGGAAACCATTAATAATCCAATTAAAAGGTGCTTTTGGGTGAATCACTCCATTTTGGAAATTGACTATAGTAAGGAGAAAAACTACCAATGATTAAATCAAATGGATTTCTTTGCAGTGGAAATTTAATCTTTTGACTGTTGAAGGCGTCACTTCTTTGGACTCAACTCATCCATGTGGAGCCTCACATTCTTTTTCTCCATTTTTCATTATTGTTTCTCTTATATTCACACATATTGTACAGTTTTTGCTTCCTTAGCAACAGTCATCAGTCAACAGTCACACCATTGTTTCTTTTCCTTTTTTCATTATTGTTTCTCTTTTTTTCTCACACGTTTTGTACACTCTTTTCCTTCCTTGAATAAACAGTCAACATTCAGACCATCCACTACGATTTGGGCGATCCACACTCCTTACGAACTAAAGTACATACTGACTTTTTAAGGGAAGCGAACTAAGTCTGTGTAGTATAAACAATGAGTTTGTATAGAATCTCTCCTGGGAAAGTCATACCTAAATTAGTGCAAACGACATGACTCTTTGCTATTAGAGTTCAAATTCTCGGGCAGTCAAAATTGTTTATGTCTGTGTGCAATCGTTGGATTTTCATTTAAGGGCGAAAAAAAAAAAAAACAGTCTTATCCTATCAATCACGATGTCGCGATCAAAGCTCTCACGAGTATACCGTCGGAAACACATCTGGAGTGTTGGAAAACACTCCAATGGTGTTGTATGGTGTATCATTAACAATACAATTACATAAAGTTGTTAACACAATCCACACTAATAGTTGTGAAAATTATAGATTGATGTAAAAACTCTGAGAATTTGAGACTGAGATTTCAACTATTGGATGTGAAAACTTTGAGAGTTTGAGAAGAATATCGTTTTAGGCAGGTCTACTGGATTTAAAAATCTCTGAGAATCTGAAATTGATGTTTCGCTTCTTTCAGGTCTATTCGGCCGATTCCCTTGTCTTTTTCCTGCCAGGTGTCGCTTCTGGATTGGCCAAAGCCATGCTGGCGCCTGCTCGTGGAACGGAAGGTCAAAAACGGTCAACTGACAGAACAGCAGTTACGGCATGGAACACCGGGGGGGCCGGGGGAAGCAGTAAAGCCGTGGTGGAGGCAGTAAGGGCTATGTCTGACCTCCTCGAGCTTGTTTTAAGTGATTTCAGAAACTCGTACATACTTAGCAAATATTCACAACCTAGGACTAGAGGAGACGTTTCTAAAGGTAGTTGTGAACTTTTGAACAAAGGGAATGAGGTTGGGGAGTTGAAAGGAGAGCAAAGTTTTTCTTTACGAAAGGAAGGAGTTGAGATGAGGTCTGGGAATGAAGAACCAGAGAAAAATGGAGAGCAGCTGGGAAAGAGAACGGATTCTGCCGAGGTTACTCTCGAAGCAATGCGACAGTTTTCAGTCAGTCTTAAAGAAAAAAAGTCTTTTGAAAACCAGTCACATAATGAAGCCGAAACATCGACGATATCAGAACGGAGGACAGAGGAAAATCTTCGAAGTGAACAAAAAGACTCAGTCGATAGACAGGAAGGAGGGGAAGGAGGAGGAGAGGGACAAGTTCGATTGAAGACGGAAAGAAATGAGTTGTGGCTGAAGAATACAGCAGAAAAAATATGCGACTTGCTTCGAGATTGTATACCACTGGTATGAGCGATTTTGACGTGACAGTTTGTCACAGTTTCTTTTGCTGATAGTTTATAAATCGCATGTCACTGGCAATTGTTGATGGTGGTATTATGGCTCGCTTTTCTCTCCCCCTCTCTCTCTCTCTTCTCTCTCTCTCTTTTTCTCTCTCTCTCTCTCACTCACTCACTTTCCGACCCTTACCAAATATGATCTGTGATTCATTTGGACAGTTATCTCTAAGGGGACCTCCTGCCGTACGATTGGCTGTTGGAGATTTGTGTGGTACTTTACTCTCCTCCTGTAGTGTTACTCTGAAAGAAGCTGGTCCACTCTTCTTGGTAAACTCTTCCTTTCTCCCGGAGAATTTTGTTTTTTTTTGTTTTTCTTTTCTCTTTTTTCAATTCACTTTTCGGGACCATAGAATTTTTTTTGAACAATATCTGCAACTGGATTTTGTTTATTTAACTTACCCTTTTTTTCTTGAGCAAAGTCTCCATGTGATTGACTTCACCTCCTTGGACTGAAGAGGAATGGTTACTTTGAAAACTAAAAACACATTCTTATTTTACCCATCTACAGGGCTGATTTTTTTTGGGTTCTGCAAACTCTTGACAAGCATTTTGTTTTTAAACAATCTCTTCCACTTTATTTTATTACTTAACTAATGTCAGAGTCGCCTAAAACGGTTCTATATTGGTTAATTATTCGTTAAGCAGTTCATTACATGAGGGTTAGATGCAAACTTCTTTATCTTTATGGTGGTAGACATTTATATTTTAAAATATTTTTGCTGGGTGTTTGGCATGAACGTTTTTTCTTTTCGAATTTTAATTTTTTCGTGATGAAATCTCAGGATTTGGAGTTCCAGATTTGTTTTTTCATATTGAAGAGATTTTTCCCTTATACTTTTCTTTGATGAAAGGCCAATTTTTTGGAGTTTTGCAGGAATGTCTTTTAGGTCTCTCTTTCGACGATTGGCCAGCTGTAGCAAAATCTGCAAGATGCCACCTGGCAGATATTTGTAGACCACGTGCTCAAACGGGTTTACTAGAAAAAGGACGAAATTTTAGTAAATCTGAGATAGCACTTGCGTTAATTCCAGTTTTAGATGCGATTTTGCAAAGGTAAGGCTCACCTTCTCTCTGGTTTAAGACTCGCTTTCTGCGTTTATTTACATTTGGGTCACCTTTTTTTGTCTCTTTTGACCGAAGATAGAAAGTTCAGGATGAATGCAGTACAATACTAGCGAAAAAAAAAAACTCGGTGATACTTTGTTTATAGCAAAGGGATTCTAGCTGTATCTTTACAAAAGGAAAAAGTGATAAGGGTTTTATTATAAACCATCGATAATCCATTTGTTGTCTGTTTTGTCTTGTCTTGAAATGAGCCTTCAAAAAATTTCACATTTGAGTTTGACTTCTCATAAAGCCACTTTGTTCTCCGTAGTTTCTGGTCCACACAATTTTTGAACTAAGTCTATTTCAAGAGACTATTTCACGGTTTTCTTGGCGAATAAAAAAGAAAGTGTGTATTAGTACATGATCTCAAATTAGCCTCACTAGCCTTTGCGAATTTACCTTGTAATGAAGTTCACGAATAAAGTCCACGCCAATTATGGTGTGGGTTATGACCTTCCCCTATTCTGTTCAGATGCACCAGGTTGTTATATTGGTCAACTCAAAAAACAGAAGGGAAAAAAAAGAAAACAAAAAGGGAATGGGAAGGGAGAGAGTGAAAGAAAAGAATTCAAACCAAATGTGTTTTGAGGGCCTGACATCATTTGTGGCTCTGTAGCTGCCATGTGGCAGGCTGTTATTGGACCTTCCGACAGCTGTTCGAAATGGACAGGTGGAGAATTCTCTGTTAAAAACACGTCAGCTTATGACTATCCTCCACCTCATAGAACCTCGACAGCTGGCACATTCCCTTTTCCTATCACAGGTAAAAAGAGGGTCTCATGAGTCTAGACCTCTAATCGTTATTAGTGTTAAGAAAATGGTTCCTTTCAACATTAGGATCTACTAACTAATATGTGAGCCTATTCAAAGGAAAAAGAAAAAGAAAAGATTCAAGTTTCAGTCGTAAAAACCTCACTTCTTCTTATATCTTGAGGTCATTACAGTCTCACCTTAAAGTCAGAAAACGCCTTTTTTTTGTTTTAATATTTTGCAGAAAAAATTGGAGCTTTTTGCTCACTGTTTTACTGAATGCTTGAAATTCTCCGAAGGAAGTTCTTTTCTTTTGGAACTGAGGTCATCAAGTTTTCCCATGAATACTCTTTCACTTTTTCCTTTTGATGGAGGAAACAATTCCTTAGGGGAACAAAGTATTGCTGGAGAGAAATCAATAGCAAAACTGGAGGAGGAAAAAACAAATCAGATAGGAGAGGCAACTAAAACAACGATAACGGAGGGTTTAGAAGATCAGTTTTCGTCTTCTTCTATGCCTTCTAGACTCGCATTTGTTCGTAAAAAGGAGTTATATACTGCGTTAATTCGAGTCCTACAAACGACAGGACAAATGGCTTCACAAGGTTCAATATCTTACCTATGATTTTCACCGTTATCACACGATTTTGTACCTTTTTTTTGATTTTCTAGTTGCAGTCTGACTGCAGGCCTGTTTCTTGCAATTGGGCAATTATTTTATCTTTGATTCTGTTTTAAGCTTGTCCCATCAGAAAGAAGTATTGAGGGTTTTTAAGAAGGATATTTAAAAATTATTCTCATGACCTCCCTCTCTCCCTCTCCCTCTCCCTCTCCCTCTCCCTCTCCCTCTCCCTCTACATGTGGGACAGCCGCGGTAGAAAACCGAAGTGGGTCGATTCTTACAGCTGTCCTCGAGCCTTTCTTGAGTACTCTCCGTACAACAGCAAGGGAGATGGAGGAGAGAGAGAGAGAGAGGGAGAGAGGAGATACAGGAGATATGGAAGGAGGAGAATCCTTACAATTAAAGGCAGCCACTGCCGCTCTGATTACAAAAGAGATAGTCGCAGGAACAATCAGAGGATGTATGAACCCTAATTTTTGGTCTATCTGTAAAGAAGAAAATGTAAACAAAAATGCAGATTCAGAAGAAAAGGCTCAAAAAAAAAACAAAAAGGAAAATGTGGAGTTTCATGAAGGAATTTATACAAATAATTGTGAGAATAGGAGGTCAACGTTAATACCTGTAAATTATGAGACAGAGAGAGAAAGGGAGAGTGGGAAAATAGTTAAAAGTGACACAAGAACTAGGGAGGATGTTTTGTCTTTAGTAGAAAATGTTGTGACTGAGTTTACGGCTCCTCAGTTTTGGATGATATCAGCGGATGGAGCTCCTGTGACGTGGCATAATGTGGATGAAGGGGGGAGAGGGAGAGGCGAGAAAGGATTTGGGAAATCATCGATGAGAGATGCTAATGACGTCGCTCTCTTACAGCAGGTGAGATGGAACCTATTTTTTTTATTTTTTTTAAGCAATAAAACGGTCACTGTTTGCACTTTTTTTCTCATTTTTTGTCTGTTGAAATCTCCATTGTTTTGTGACCTATTGAACCCTAATACTGCTGATTTTGTAAGGAAAATTATTGCTCACGAAGAGGTACAATAAAAAGAATGGACAAGTTCGATCGAGTAAAAATATTGTCATCCGTAGTTCAAATGGCCGAAAAATGCAGAAGCATAACAATCTATTTGTGGGTATATATAAAACTGAGTGTGAAAATTCTGTCTATGTTCCCATGGTTTTAGAGTAGTTTAGTACATAATCCATTATTACATGTACTTTAGTTCAATTCACTGAAAAATGTCATTACAATTTAGAAAAGAATGAGTCATGAGACATGAGTACAATTTGCTACTTGAAAAAAATCACATTGAACTGGGTAACCTGGTATAAAATTAGTTGTACTGCGATAATAAAGGGAAGAGAAAATTCTTTCAGAAAAGCTTTGCCATAATAAAGTTATTATAGTAATGCATGAAAATAATGATAACAATTATAATTTTAATCGTTATAACACCACATTACTACCTGCTGGAAAAGAGAAAAGGATAATTGCTTTCAAGTCCAGGATTGCAGATGTTTTTTGGTTTTTATTTCTAACCAGTCCTTTACTATTTTGGGACATTTTCTAATAATGAAATAAGGTGACTGGATTTTGCAGTTACTGCTCGAAGGTTTAGGCTCAATGGCTTTTGCGTTGGGTACTCGTTTCGAAAAAAGAGGATCTTTATTATTTCAGGTTTTACCAACATTACTGGAATGTCTCGGAGATAGAAATGCTTCAGTCAGTTTTGCCGCCCAAAATGCTCTCACAGCTATTAGCAATGCTGGAGGCCATATTTCGGTAATTGTTTTTTCTTACTTTTTACTGTTATTGAAATTCTCTCGATCTTAATTCTCATCCTGATCTTGACCTTAAACTTAATCTTGATCTTGGTAGTGATTTTCGTCTTAATCTTGGTGGTCGTTTTAATCCCTCTCCCTATCTCAGTCTCATTCTTAAGCTTAATATTTTTTACTTTTTGAGTTCTTCTTAAAGCACTGATTTTACAAAAACAAGAAAAGACCAAAAATTCAAATCCAGACTTAAACCGAATTGAACCTAATTGAACTGAACTAGGCCCAGTGCTAGATCTAGAGAAAAAAATTGTTGAATCCATGCAAGTTAATGTTTACTCCTAAACATGATTTGACCTTAATTGCCGAGTATAAAAAAAGTAAGGGTCGTTAAACTTTGCCAAATTGTTTTTCACCAAATATGTGCAAATGAGGAATGTTTTTCTAACAAATGCCAGTGACCGATCCACACTATATTTTGTCCATTATTTGAGGTCCATGCCAGTTTACAAGAATTAAGTTCCACACTAATTGACCAATTAATGAAGTTCTATACTAAGGTACACCTTCC
Organism: Zygnema cylindricum; assembly: GCA_037447655.1. Lineage (NCBI taxonomy): Eukaryota > Viridiplantae > Streptophyta > Zygnematophyceae > Zygnematales > Zygnemataceae > Zygnema > Zygnema cylindricum. Next base: position 452,325 of record JBBHKE010002397.1, on the reverse strand, counting down.
ATCACTATTAGAGTCAATGACTCTAATTAAGAGTCGTGGGCTATTGTTGACTCAAAATCAGAAAAATATTGTTGGTAATACTATTTAAGTAGGTGGCCCAAAATGAGTCATGTTATCGAAACATAAATTAGCATAGTTAATATTAACACTGCCTTGAAACTAATAAATCGTTAACTCTAATAACAATGTAGTACAGGTGGGAGCCATGGTTTTAGCAAATGCCGATTATGTGGTGGAAGTTCTCTGTCGAGGAATGCGACATCTGTCACTCCATCCACACACACCACAATTGCTTGTGGCAGTTCTTCACCATACTGGAGCCGCCCCGAATCTTCTCCCTCTCCTCCATGAGCCTGTTAGTCTTCAAATTCTCTCTCTCTCTCTCTCTCTCTCTCTCTCCCCCTCCCTCTCCCCCTCTCCCTCCTCCCCCCTCTCCCTTCCTCTCCCTCCCTCTCTCTCTCTCTTTTTCTCCCTCTCTCTCTCCCCTCCTCTCTCTCGTTCTCCTCTCTCTCGTTCTCCTCTCTCTCCTCCCTCTCCTCCCTCTCCTCCCTTTCCTTCCTCTCCTCCCTCATTTAATCTCTATCTCTCTCTATCTCTTCTTTTGTATCACGTTCTACTAACCAAAATGTTAAATGTTCCCAACTTTGCCTTCAAGTTGTTCAAAATGACACTGCCGAAAACCATTAGTACGAACCACACTATTTGTAAACATTGTCTATCAATTGCTATGTTAAAGCGAATAAGACGAATTCCTTCTGTCCAAATCGTGACTTGGTTCGAGGAAATTGTACTGATGTGGTGTAACAGTTTCTTTTACTTTATTTTTCTGCTTTCTTTTTGTTTTGACTTTGTGGGTCGTGACAATTCTTTTTTCTTGTTTCTTTTTACATTCCATTCTTGTTCCTTTTTCAATTTCTTTTTTTTTGTTTTCTTTTTTTCTAATTCAGATGAGAGCTGTTCTTAGAGGATTACAAGTTACTGCTAGAAGACGCCATGGATACCATACATCTACCTTCCTTTTGGTAAGTTTTTTGATATCCCTTCGAGGATTATATACAAGAAAAAATGAAAATAAATAATAACATTAAAGTATTTGTAGGCAAAGAGAGAGAGAGCGAGGGAGGGAGGGAAAAATAGAAACAACAAAAAAGAAAGAGAGAGAGAGAGGGAAGAGAGGACACACAATCTTTTACGAAATGATTTTTGTAGAAGACCGTGAAACCCTAACTTGAAATGTGTGTTGTACTAAAAACTATTCAATTAATTTTTACTAAAACATGCTTCTATGTTGAAAACCAATAAAAAAAAAAAAAACAAACAGGCACTTCGAGAATTATCCATTTCTTTGAGAGCCGAAGCTTTCAAGGTACAAATTGAAGCAGAAGAAGCTGGAGACATAGTTACTAAAGCCTTAGAAATCGGGTCAAGGAGAAGAGGAGGGAAGGAGAACGGAAAGGAGAGAGAGAAGGATATAAGGAAGAAGAAAGCCGATTCTCTTCCTACATATGATGACCTTGGCCTAGAAAAGGGCGTCGATGAAGGTGAGTAGCGTGAAATTCACAATCTTTCTGAACTTCAATTTTTACGCAGAAAGTTGATTTAATTTAAGGATCAAAACCTCGTATTTTTGAATTTTTGAAGCTAGTAGGAAATAAAGGAGAATTACAACACCGTAACAATACAGTATTTGAACCGTAATTGACGTCGCAAAAAAATGTTTTCTCTTGCCCGGTTAATTGAACCAATTGGCGAGTACTTTTTTTATAAACTGAACAAAACTTTGAAATTTAAACTGTTTCTATTCATTTAACAAGTAAGTAAATGTATATACAGCTTGAGTACAAGTGTACTGCAAATCGATCACATATAAGTACAAATAAAGTACGCTTAAGTGCGCATAAACTACTAGTAAAATTGAATTAACTACCACCGAAAGTTGATAGTGTGTACTTGCAGAAAACGTAACAATAAGGAAAAAAGTACATGTGAAGTACATCTGAAGTAAAGTGCTTTACGGTACTTTCTTTCTTTCTTTCTTTATTGTACAATGACATTTTACAGAGATTGTGTCTTTCTTTTTGAGAGGGAAAGTCTGTTTTAAAATTACTTCGGCTCTTTGAAATTTTCGATCATTTGTACCACTTTTGGATTTTTTAGAATTTGAACTTTTCCCAAAATCATATCGAACAATCCACAAAATAAATTGTAGTTTAAAAACTGCGTTGTTATGGTAGAGTTTGACGGGAAAAGGTTATATTTGCAGGTCCCAAATCAAAAAAATGGTCGATAATTGATGTAGAGGAAGCTACGGGAAAATTAGAAAATCGCGGAAAACTTTTGAGGTCTCTCTCTGGACTATCTTCCGGATGTTTGGAAGCTTCTTCTCCATTAATATGTTCAAAGGAACTTCAACAACGACTAATTGCTTTAGACGTTTCGGAGGTATAATATTTTATGGAATGAGGAAAACGTTTTCGAATAACTTTTTGAGTTCCTCTCTTTCCTTTTCTTTTTCTTTCTTTTTCCTTTTTTTTTCTATCGTCTGTTTGTAATTTTGTCTGATATGTGTCTTTGCTTTCTCTTCCATGTTAAAGGAGCTCAAAAGCATGTAAAAGTGGAAATTGGTTCAAAAGAAGAAAGAAAAGGAGAGGAAAAGGGAAAACGGGAAAAAGGGTAAAAGGGAAAAAGGGTAAAAGGGAAAAAGGGTAAAAGGGAAAAAGGGTAAAAGGGAAAAGGGACGATATGACTTATTGTGATAAATTTCAAGAGCAAATTATTTGTTTTTCTTTTTTCCAGGCAGCCGTATTTGCCCTCTATCATGTGGAAACTGCCTTAAAATTGGAAGAGAGAGAGTTTGAAACTTTAAAAGGGATCATTGAGACTTTGGAGGAGATAGATGAGAGCGAGAGAGAAATTCTTTTGGAGGACGATTTGAGCAAAAGGAAATCGGAAGACGAAACCAATCGGCTGTTGCCACGTGTCCATCACCTTTGGCCTTTTCTGGTAGCTTGTGTGGGAAGTAACAAAACTCCGGTAAGTGCTTCCCTTTCTCTTTTTTTTTTTGTTTGTTACTATTATTGTTATAAGTATATTTGTGGTTTTAGTTTAGCGGTAGGAGCTGGCGTTATGTGACATTTTTTGTTTATCTTTCTTTTTAACTGATAGAGTATTAAATAAAAACTAAAGATGTTGATCAACTCCCATCCCTTCCCCTCTCCTCCCCCCCTCTATCTAACCTCTCCTCCTCTCCTCTCTTCTCCTCTCCTCTCCTCTCCTCTGCTCCACTCTCCCCTCTCCCCTCCTGTCACTTCTACAATCTCTCTCCTCTATCCCCTTTCTCCTTTCGTTTTGTTTTGTGTCCGTCTCCTCTCGCTCCTCTCCCTCATGTTTCTTCCCGCTTTCTCTTTTCCCTCCTCTCTTCTCTTTCTCTTTGCTTTATTCTCTCAAAGACTCAATTACACGTATTGCTCTATTTGAACCCCGGGGTCACTTTCTTTAGTTTTTTCCTTCCTCCCTTTACAATATTGTTTTTTTTTTTTCTGCTTTTTTTTTTTTTTTCCCCCAGGCTATTATTAGGGCTCTTGAAGTCATAGCCTCGGTAGCACATGTGAGTGGAGGACACTTCATTTCTCGACGAATCAGAGACGATTTGTGGTCTCTCCTCACTCGTTTACTTCTCGAAGGTTCTCCTCTCTCTCCTCCTTCATATACATCCTTAACAGGTAATCCTCTCCTTATGGCCCCTAAAAAATCAGTACCTCGCAAAGATCTTTTATCCCTCGATTCCGTGGAGAACCAGGGAGAGGGAGAGGGCAAAAGCGTAGTGAGAAAAGTGGCGTTTATTTCAAAGGAGAAAAAGGGGATTGGAAGAGAAAAGTACCGGGATTTGATACCGATGGAGGTTGTGAAAATACGGAAAGCTGTATTGGAGTTCATAACGAGAATTGCTGGAGGAGAAGGAAGCAAAAATGCTCTTTCTCCTTTGGTTAAACAAGTTGCTGCGGTAATAATTCCTTTTTTGGGAAGGAATTTTCCACCAGATTTGCAAAAATCGGCCGGAAATGCGATAGTTTCTCTCGCAAATATCGATTCTGATTCAGTATGGCTTTTGCTTTCAGACCTTATATGGGGAGGACAGGTGTCAGGTTCTGAGAGGCAGAAAATTCTTAGTCTTGAGAAAGGGGAAAGTGAAATTTTAAGAGATCCGACATCAAGTACCGAGGGGAGAAGAGAGGGAGAAGATTCTGGTGTGAGAGGAGAGGAAAGGGATAAGGAAATGAGGGTGGAGGATGGTCGAAAGTCTTTACCACAAGAAGGTAGGGGAGAATGTAAGGAGGGAGATAGTTTTTCGAGGGTTTTTTTCCCACAAATTTCTGATCTCCTCCCTCCCTGGGAGAGTGAAGACCAAGCAATTTGGGTTCAGTGGGCCGATAATAAAGCGGTTAAAGGAGGAGGGTCTATTTCTCGTGAGGTGGCTATAACATTGTTAAGGCGGGTGGAGGAATTGAGTAGGTGATTTGTTCGTTTGGTTTGTACTTTCACTGTTCACATTTTGACAAATAAAAGGAAATGAGAGAGAGAGCCGATTTTTGATGTCAAATGTGTATGCTCGATGTTGTGATTTATTTCATTTTGGTTGATTTTCTTGATTTGATCTTTGATCTATTTGATTGGTTTGATTTGTTGGTTTGATTTGTTTGATTTCTTTGATGGTTGATGTTTGATGTGAAATGTTCTTGTTTGGTATTTCAACTTAGATGTTTTGTTTAATTTGTTCGATATATTTGATTCCTTTGGTGTTTAGTGTTTAATCTTTAATGTTGGATGTTTGATGGTTTGTGTTTAATGTACGGTGTTTGGTGTGTAATATTTGTGGATTATTTTTTCCGATTTGTTGGACTTTCATATATTTAACTTATTTGATTGTTTTATTCGTTGATTGTTGGTAGTGGATGGTCGAACATTTGATCTTTGCTCTATTTCGATGCTTGGCGCTTGAAGCTTTTCAATGTTCGATGCCTGGCTGTAATGTCCATGTGTACAACCATCATTTCTTTTATACGGTTATTTCTTGTCTACTGTAATTGTTTGCTTCACACTTCTTTTTTGTTCTTTTTCTATTTCTATTAATTGCACATGTCTATGTTGGTAAATGGAGTAGCACAATGTTTCCTGATTTTTTTTTTTGCTTACCTTCTGCAAGTTCAGTTTTGTTGCAAAAAATTGCAAAGTCGTTGCTCTTCATACATTTATTCTCCAGTTTAAAAATTTGATTCAGGCTCTTTGCCAGTGATGTTTCATTTCCTTCTTTTCAAGCTGTCTTTTCCTAAAGTGACATTGTTCTTGTTCATTTGTAATATTTTCTATATTCAAATTGTGAAGTTAACAAATGAAAAGTAGTATCTTGTCGAATCCGTTTTTTTGACAAACTTACAACAAATGTTTTCCAGCAGTGTTGTTATAATCCCAATAGAGATGGAGAAGTGAAATCATCATTGCCCAATTTAAGCGTTCCTCTTTACTATACATGCACAAAAATGCAAAAAACCTGTGTTTTTCACCCTCACCTCCCTCTTCCTCTACATTTCCAAAAATTTCAACAACCACAGATGATGACTTAGAAATTTTTTCAGGTCTTATTGCTTTCCAAAATACATCTTCAATTGAATGTGTGTTACACTTATGGATGCTGATACAAAATGATGTTCCTAATAAGTCCTTTCTCCACTGCGACAGTCCCTCAGACTATTCACACTCACAACCGCCTTTGCTCTCGTTTACTCAAACTAACCTTAGGTCACCATTTACATGCCAAACAGCATTTCTCTCATTCTCAGTCTCACTCGCTTATCACCATCGGTTCTCTTTTATATTACCTACAATTTCCAATCATTGTGCGTGGAGTCACTTTCAGCTTTAATAAATGAAAAACTACCACCTGCTTTTGAAACTATACAACATTCCGGTTGTCAAGAATGCAGAGACCACAAGATATATAATAAAAAAACGGGACATAAGACAGAAAAAAGGAGACACCTAGTCTTCACGATACAAATGTGTATAGGAACAGCTATTGCTTAGGCCTGTTTGTTTCTAACAAAGCTCGTCTTTGAGCGATAGTAAGATGACTTTGCGAGGGCTCGAAACTTCCTTCTGGCTCGTGACCACTGTTAACCGGACGGTTGTTATGAGGGGCAAGATTTCTCCTCCTTGGATAAGCTTTCTGGTAATGAGATGATGGAGATATACCAGGATTCCCATGAGCATTTCTTTCTGGCAAATTCTCCTGGTTATTCCCATTAAGAACCGCAGTTGCCGAACGGAACTCCAAAGGCAGTGGACTATGTTTTGTATTGACAATGTCTCCACCGGTTGTACTAGAATAACTAGTTCTGGAAACTCTTAGTTCTTGTCGATTCTGTTGAGATCGATCATTAACATAAGATGACATATCTCGAGAGCTAGGATTTACAGGATGAGGTGGCAAGCTCCTAGTTGCACTATGGACATTTGAAAATCTCATCGGTAAACTCTGTCGAGGGAAGTTGGGATTTTCTTTCATCCGAGGGAAGTTGGGGTTTTCATTCAATCGTTGAATTGGATGTTGTGAGCGTGTTCTATGTGCCGAATCAGTTGGGTTTCTTAGATGGACTGAAGGATGTTCACCACTCCCATCTAGAGATTTAGACTCACCCAGTGGAGGGGACAATGCCCCTTTTCGAGGTTGCATTTGTACTGCGTTTGACGGAAACGATTGTTGACCTGGAGGCAAGTTTATATGAAGATTCCTTCCATTTCTTCTCATAGCCTCTGCTTTGGATCTTGTTCTGCAAATTGCCGAAGAAAAATAAAAGGAAATGGCAAAGAGATAGAGAGTAAGAAATGAGGTATGAGCTTAATATTGTAGCTAATATGTTAGAGAATGATACGAGGCGATTGTGGATTAGCAACATTACCTCACTTGAAGACTTTCTTTCACGAGCCACGTCAGCTTTGAATGACAACCAGTCTCATGCTTTAGCGGGTTATAATTCTCCAAAGTCATCTGCAAATAGACGGTATTTATGTCAACCTTAATGTCATAGAATGTAGATTCCCATATACCGAGCAAAGAGCTTAAGATTGACAGCTTAGTGGCATACACTCACCCATGTTTAAAAAAAAGAAGTAGCGACGTTTGTTTGAAGAAATGTAAGAATAAGATGGCATTTCTGACCTTTGAGAGAGAGTCTTTAACAGAATTAGTGATGTTCTCTGGGACGACGGTCTCATAGTCTTGAGCAATGGGCAGAAGTTCTTCTGCAGCGACAACTTTCTGTTGGAAAAAGTAAACCATCTGTAAAAATCTGGACAGTCCATGCATGCACTCCCAAGCACCCTCTCACTTGAACTTTGTATTGCCTCCCTGCCTCCCTGCCTCCCTGTCCCCCTGGCTTCCCTGCCTCCCTGCCTCCCTGTATCCCTGTATCCCTATGACGCCCAAAAATCCTTGCTAAATCTAAAGAGTATAATTGAATGTTTTCAGTGGATATACATTTTCCATTCAAACTGTTTAAGTTTTTGAGCAGTGGAGGCAAGCACCTTAACCAAGAGAGAACCATCAGTTGGCAGAAGAATGTAGTAACAATTAATTGGATTTTCTTTTCCTTCCTCCAAGTCTGCCTTTGATGTACACAATAAACCACAATCTTCTGAATCCAAAACTTGACACAAACCTGCAAATACTGTGATTCATCCAGAGAAGCTTTAGAATGCAGAGACAGTGATTCATCCAGAAAAGATTTTCAATGATTCCTACAGAGAAGTTTAAAAAAACATAATCTGTGATTTATACAGAATTTTTAGAACGTAAAACATGGATTCGGTTAACGACACCAACAATGCTACACAATGTAGGATTAAGAGGGACAAATGGGTATGTGACAGCACGCACATCTAGTAATAATCAATGTACGGTGAGACATGGAAATACCAAAGTTGGCCAATTCACTCAATATGCTTTCAGTTTATGATGCAAAGAATTGACGATAGAGAGGACAAATGCTAATTGTAGGATTCATCAACAGTGTGATATATTTGTCGCCTGTCTAAAGGAATAAAAGTTCAGAATTAGCGCTCTCTCAGTGAGCAAGGGTATGATGAGTACACTGCTCATCACTATTAGTGTAAGGGAATTATTGAGTCGATGCGGAATTATAATATGTACTACTAATTGAGTGTAGGCGTGGCGTCTTGTAATACTCCCTCAAGTGATGTTTTTAATACTCTTTTATGATTTTTCATGAAAAAAAGTCAAAAATGAATGTGTTATTGACACTAATAGCGATGGGCAGCGTACCCAGTGGAGCTTTGTCCTCGTTAGAAGAAGTGTTATCAAGTCGTTCTGTTGAGGAAGTCAAAGCATATGGAAGGCCAAAGAGAAGACCTGCAACAACAAAACAGCTTTTTGTTCATGTTTTCTATAGGCTCGTTTATTTTTGAAGTGATATGTACCATAATTGCGCCAAAAAAAGGCATTTACAAACAGAAATGTTGTGTGTGTGTGTAGGAGTTGGGAGTGGGCAAGAAAAAGTTACTGGAAAGCAAACCTTCACAAACAAAATTGGAGCTGGAATCAATACGCCTATGACGCTATCGACAAATTTGCCACTCATCTACACAGCTACAAATTTGTTTTAAATTAAAATTCTATCAAAAACAAGAATTCTTTCACAAATCTCTCACCTTCACTTAAAGTGGCAAGTCTGACCCTTGACAAAACTTTCATAACTGGTGGATCCTTTCTGCCTGAAAGATCCAGGGAAATTGGAGGATTTTTGAAGGAGGGAAGATAAAGTATTGTCCCGCTTCCAATTTTCAGTCCATTGGTTTGACAATCCCAAATGTCTAGATCTCCTCCTGTGACAGGACATGTCATTGGAGAGGCTCCATTCAATGCCTTATCACATTGTTCTTTTAAAGCAGCTCCGTGGCATCGGCAAGTCTGTACAAAGGGAACCCAGTAATTAGAGTAAAATATGTGGACATAAAAAAGCAAGGTCTTCAAAGCAGCATTTCAAAAGAATAAGCTACACTGCCCGTCACTATATTAGGGTCAATCACTCTAATCCGTTTGAGTTTTTTTTGACCCAAAATAATAAATTAATGTTCACAACACGCTATTTAACATAGTGGGCCATCAGAAGACACGTGGCAGAACATAATTTAATGTAATAAAAATGAAGAAGTGTTGATGCTAGTAGCTATAGTACTTGATTGGAAAAACCACACTAAAATTATGTTCAGTCACGTGCCTCATTGTGGACCACTTAACTGAATAGTGTGTTTCTAACACTAATTTATGATTTTGGGTTAAGAAAATACGCACTCTAGTTAGAGTGATTAACTCTAACAGGGATGAGGAGTGTGGTTTTAACTCTGTCCCCTTGCATAACTGTAAATGTAAAATGCTGAAAAGGCCGCGAGATTTAGAAACAAAAAAGAAAAAAGCAACCCGTAGGAAAGAGCTCATGGAAGCTTTTGGTTAGACAGGGCTTACCTGACATTCTGTCATGGTGTTTGATAACTGCAATTTTCTGGGACGTAGGTCGCATTTAATGGATGTCATATCTGTGAAGAGAGGTTGTGGGAAATCCAGGATAATTGACGTTTCCATCCCAAGACGAGTAATTTCATGAAACCAGCGTTTCACTAATTTATCCAGAAGCCATGGATCTGCATTTGCCAAGAACAAAGCCTTAATAGATGGAGGATGAAGATACCATAAAAAAATGTTTACCTAGTGTCGTGAAAAGTTTGTGAATTTTAAATGTTCTCCATTAATTTTTGAAAACCAATTGCAAGCACAGAATAAGACATCAAAACAATTTGCTTGAATTGACTTGAAAATCACAAAAATGAAAAAAAAAAAAAAAAAAAAGCCTTGAAATACAGAAGGGATATACACAGAGAGTTTAGAAAACATACCGCAAATATCATTTTGGAAACTACAATTTTCAAATGAAGAAATTGCTTCAGTGAAAGTATTTGTTTTCGATTTAAGTTTACAGTCGTTATTGATTCCATTATTTTGATTATTCCGGTCCAGGCAGACAAACTGCAAAAGGACACCTTGTCTGGCGGCCTCCTGCAAGCGGTTCATTGCCCATGGCTATAAGTGTAAGGAAGTTGTTAGTCTAAATGCAGGAATTAAAATGTATAATTCTAAATTAATGTAAGGAGACGTGACGAATTGTAGTCCTTCCCTCAAAAAAGTGTTGTTAACACTATTTTGTGATTTCTGGTCACAAAAAACCGTGACAGAATATTGTTATATAACACAGTGGGCAGTGCACTTTTGCAACGAGCAAAATGAAGTCTCAGCAATCAGCATCTGTTCAAAACCTATTTACTTGTGATATCCAAATTTCAGAGGTAAAAATTCGAGGAGCTTCAAAAATTACTGCTGAAATAGAATCCTTTTTTGTTAGATTTACATGCTGAGATAGAATGCAACAGAAAAGAGTAGGAGAGAGGAGAGAAAGAGAGGGAGAGAGGAGGGAAAAGGAGGGAGAGAAGGGGGGAAGAGGGAGAGAGAGAAAGATGTAGAAAGAGAAAAAGGGGGGAGACAAGGGGGGCGGAAGAGAAAACAAGGGAGGAAACAGTAAAATACTAACAGAAATTATTCAAGTCATTTGTCAAAGGTTTTCCTTTAATGCACGAGATCATGACCCTTACCAGAATTGTTTCTCTTGATGTTGATATGCTTTCTGAAAACTCGCAAGCAATGAATACTATCCTCTTTGTAGATGCTCGGGGATCCCAAAGTTGCTGTGAACTGTCATCTTGAAGAAGGGCACCTAAACTAGATACTGCATGTGAAATAAAAAAAGATTAATACTAGTGTGAACCTAGATCCAGTTGATATATCATATTGCAAAATATGAACAATTCAGCACCTTTTTGTTCAGAGGAGACAGAGGGCTTTTCTGGCCAAATAGTTGACTCAGCATCAAAGCAATTTGTGTGTGACAGCAAGGAAATAAAATATAAATTTATTTTTTCTTATAAGCACTAAAAGTATAATTCAGAATCTGGTCTAAGTCTGGCGGAAAAGAATGACAAACCTGAAATGACACCTGAACACAAAAAGGTACGCTTCAATTTACACGCGTACTGAACACTTCGTTATTACAGATTTAGGAGGCAAAACGCGTAGCTTTTTATGACAAAAAAAAAATCATTCAAAGAGCGTAGACTTAAGAATGCAGGTAAGTGCAGTTAACATCCATTGAGCACAGTAACAGGAGTTGTGAAACTTACCCTGTCTGCTGATGGAGACGCTTCCAGTATTTTGTTCAAAAAATGGATTTGACAACGTCAACATTTCCGTTGATCCCGCTAATGCCTGATGGAATTCCCTGAGATTGAAGGCATCACTAGCCTTTGCTAATATCTGCAACTGCAGACACAAAAGCTGTCATTGTTTAATACACAGCATGTGGTTCTCCTATATTTAGGCAAATTCAGTCTTCTCCAGCAAAACGATTGTGTACGAAAAATAAAGTTATGAATAAAGGTACAAAACAGCGGCGCAAAATATCGCCACAAAATAGGTAGAAATGTTGGCCCAAAATGAGCCAGCATGAAAGGAATTGACAACCGTATTGAGACAGTAAGCAACCTTACTTCATGGCAAGTGGAGACAGAGTTACGTTTGACATAGCAAATGCCGATGGAAAACGAATTCTCTCTGGAAGTCTTGCCTGTAACACTTAGGGCAAGGAGGTTTCCTAGCTGCAAAAGGCCCTGCTACCAATAGACATAGTCAACAGACAACACCAAATCCTTTAGGTGATAAAAATAAGTACTTTGGTAAGTTTCTCGTTTCTCGGAAAAGCAAATACAAGGTTAAAGCTAAGACCTTCATCTTTTGTCGTTAAAGAATTCCCAGTCATGCATTACCACCAAATGAGCAACGATGTCAACGTTGACCAAAAGTTAATAACATTATAGTCTTTACAGCAGCATACTTTATTCAGTTACACTCTGGCAAAAAGCGGCAATGCCTGTTAAGTCATTAAACTTACTATTAGAAGTAGTAAAATTGCTGTAATTTCTTACCTCTTTAATGGCGCTCAATGTCACTCTATCGAGACTGCAGTCCAGTACAAAGTACACATTCATCCTCAAAAATACTTTAAGACTAAATCTCAAAATTCTTAAAACTTGCACACTATTCTCTAGCTTTGGAATGAAGTCATTAGCATGAAGCACAACCTGACAATGGATGCCTTTTTTTTTTTACTTAGTGCTTCAACAGCTAAGCAGTTGAACCTTTTCAATCAATTTGAACAGTTGAATTCGACCGTCCCAAAAAGTGGTGAGCTGAACCGCTGCCAAATGTAATGGAGCTATTTTCCGCAGCTGAGCAGGAATTCAACGGCTGAGATCGACAGAATTTCGTTTAAAAGGGAGAAAGCAACGGTCGAAATTGACAGCCTGAGTGTGTTTTACATCTGGCCCTTTGTTAGCAGTCGTGCTTTTCCATGTGAGTCGATCGGCGATCTGTTGTTGTCCACAATAGTTACATACTAGATGTGCACTTAAGCGAACGAAACCCGAGCGCCGAGAGAAGTTTGAATGATGAATGCCTATCGTATGTTTCATTAACGTGCGAACATTTCAAAAGGTGATTGGAAAATCACGTGTGCGAAAATTGTTCATCTAAATTTTGTGCGAACTAATTTCTTGCAACCGCATGAAATTCCTCCAGTTCCGTACGGGAACTTTCAAATTTGAAACTTTCACTCCGAGTTTTGAACCATTACTGAAGTAGAATGTTTCTAGATTCCGTCTGCTTATCCACTTCTTATTATATGCGTACTATACGGATTATTCGAGTATAATTGTATAAAACATTAAAAATTTAAAACTATAAATAGTTAAATAATAAATACACACATCGAAACCATAGTTCAAAAGTAGGCGTTTTTTGGTAGGCCTTTAGTAGGTCGCCTTTAGCGTAAGTTGTGTTACGAGCTTTCCATGTGATCTTCTTAAATCGCTACTTTCATCAGCGACCGTCCGATCGTCCGAATCTGACGATAGTCCTATCGTAAGTTGTGTTATGGGCTTTTCATGTGATCTTCTTAGATCGTTACTTTCATCAACGACCGTCAGATCGTCCAAATCTGACGGTTTAAATAAAAAGTCGCTCAAAACTCACAGAAAAAGATTTTTTTGTCCGATTTTTTTTTCAAATTTAGACATGACGTTTAATTCTCTATCGATCCATGCGCAACCCAACCCTGTTACTACTTTATTTCATTTTGCGGCCAATACAATATGGGTCTTAAGGCCATATTGTATGTTTTGCATACAATAGGCATATTGTATGGGCGTACGGTCACCTACTTTTGAACTATGATCGAAACTGTGGCTTGGACTCAAATTTTTGCACGTTTTGGCATAGTTGTTCAAATCGCGCGATTTTTTCCTTTTTTGCGATTGAAACGTATAATTCGTGACTTTTGAAAAAATCGAAAAAAAACGTGTACTGTAAACTGAAACTGAAATTTAACGGTAACCTGTAAACTAATTACTGTAACTGTACATTTTTTTTACGGATATGTACGGAATATAACGGGAAATATGCGTCGCACTTATTGGTACTTTCTATTCAGTGAACTGAACAGAAATACCACGGAAGTTGTACGTTATATAATCGAAAATGTACGGACATTTTCGAAAAGAGACGTTGAACGTCACATTATTTCGCGCGTTCAGTTTGAAATTTGTACGGGCGTCTTCTTCAATTTTTTTTGAAAGAAGACGCCATGGAACAGAGACGAAATTGCATAAAATTTTGTCTTCGTGGCCTTCGAACCCGAGTACGTCATGCACGGATGCAGACCCTAAGGTGAACGACAGGACTACCATTTGGTAAAGAAATTCCGGTATCAACAGGAATTGTGAAAAAATATCAAAAAGTTTATCATTTTACCATTCATTTAACGCGAAAAACTTGCAAACTGCGTTATATGTAATAGTTTTTTGTTTTTTTATGTACGGAATAGTACGGAAGGAAATTCATTAACGATTTTTTGCGATTTGATCAAAAGGTTCAATGCGTTTGTTACGTATAATTCGTCACGTACGGTACGTTCGCACTAATCGCCGTGAACAACTATGCGTTTTGGAGTTGAGCTTTAAACCATAGTTCAAAAGTAGGCGTTTTTATGGTAGGCCTTTGGTAGGCGCACAAAACTTGGCACTAAACTCGCGTACAGTAGGCATATTGTATGGGTGTGAGTTGCGGACACTCTTGTACGATCGTACGAATATGACGTATGATCATAGTACAGCGCACGCCACCTGACGAAATTTTTTAGCGAACTGACGCGGCGTAGGATGACATTCCGCCGGAAAAAAAACCCGGAAAAAAAAAAAAAAACGCGGACGGGCAACCTGCTGGTCAATTTGAGGCTTTATTTAGTGTGGCCTTCAAAATTGCAGACGCTAATATGACAAATTGTCCTATCGTAAGTTGTGTTACGGGCTTTTCATGTGATCTTCTTAAGATCGCTACTTTGATCAGCGACCGTCCGATCGTCTAAATCTGACGGTTGAAATAAAAAACACCTCAAAATTCACAGAAAAAATATTTTCTGTCTGATTTTTTTTCAAAATTTAGACATGCCGTTTAATTCTCTATCGATCGATGTGCAACTCAACCCTCTTAACCTTTTTTTTCATTTTTCGACCAATACAATATGGGTCTTAAGGGCATATTGTATGTTTTGTAGTGTTGTGTATCGGTAAGGATTTGCCGATAACCGATATGGGCCTTTTTTCGAGTATCCGATAATCGATATATTGGTACGATATATCGACATCGGTCTTATCGCCGATAACTAGCCGATAATATCGGGTACTTATCGGCTATAATGCCGATAACGATAATTATCGGCGATAACTGTACGGACCGTACAGATAAATGTACGGTCTGCACACTCAACTGTTCGTCATATTCTCCGGACGTGTACAAGCATAGAAAGTACCGTAGCCGCCATGAAATATGTACGATTTTGATACGGATCCAGTAAAAACGATGTACCTTTCACATCCGACGCCATGGCTTTGTCCCTTAATTCCTTGAGATCCACTAAGGACCTGCCACGTGTCAATATGTCGGCTTTTTTGGCAAAAGCTGCCAAAAGAGCCATTCCGGGATGCCGGCGCTCACGCTGGCCCGTCCGTTCGTATTTTCTCATACCAAGTCGTCCGTTCGATTCCGGCGGCGCGCAGAATGTTATTTTGCGTCCGTTGTACTTTTGTGTCCGCCGTCCTTTTCCAGTTCCATGTTCACCAATTTTTTAGTAAATTTCCGTACGTCGCCGTAAAATTTTTGTTCAGTTAACCGGCCAACGTTTATGTGCCGCGTTTACCGTAATAAATTGCAGTTAAACTGTAACGGAACAGGTTTTTATACGTGGCATGCCACGCTATATAAAATCAGTAAAATAATACAGTATGTTATAAAGTACTATTGTACGCATACTATATATTTTTTAAGTTATCGCCGATATGGAATTTGTTGGTCCCAGACCGATATATCGGAAGCTCTGACCGTTCGATAACCGATAACTATCGGTATCGGTGTTATCGCGATAAGTTTTTTACCGATACACAACACTAATGTTTTGCATACAATAGGCATACTGTATGGGCCTACTTTCACCTACTTTTGAACTATGCTTTAAACAGCGATCAGCACTATTGGCGTCAGGAGAAAAGCATGTTCAAACGTTCCAAACCATAGTTCAAAAGTAGCGTTTTTATGGTAGGCCTTTGGTCGGCGCCTTTATCGTAAGTTGTGTTATGGGATTTTCATGTGATCTTCTTAGTTCGCTAATTTTATCAGAGACCGTCCGATCGTCTGAATCTGACGGTGTAAATAATTTTTTTTGGTCCGAATGTTTTAATTGGTCTAATTTTTGGTCCGAATGTTTTAATTGGTCCGAATAGGTCTGAATACAATATGGGTCTTAAATTCATATTGTATGTTTTGCATACAATAGGCATATTGTATGGGCCTACTTTCACCTACTTTTGAACTATGGTCCAAACTTTAATAAAAAGTACAGAATCTGACGACATTTGACGTGGCATTCAATCCTCGAATAGTGACGTGGCAGTCTTTTGCTCGCCTCTCTTTCTTGCAGGCTTGACGTGACTCCACCTAGTGTACTTTATCGTTTGTACCCATCCTTCAAGTCTTTAAGACTTTAACCCACCATCGCACGAAAAAGCGCACTGTATTTTGTGCGAACTAAACAAACAATTGTTCGAGCGGTAACTCGTATCGCACTATCGTATTTTTAATCATAGCTTTGTAGTCCCTTGCCTCCTTTGAGTTCCCTTCGTCTCCTCTCTCTCATTCGCGCTCTCTCTCTCTCATTTTTCCCAACTTCCTCTTTTCTCCTCCTCTACCTGTCTTCTGTCAATGCGTTCTTCTTATTTCTTCTAATATATGTCTTATTTTTCCCTCTCTTCTCTTTTCCTTCACCTTTCCTTCCTGAATATCGGAATGTGTGCTCCCTCCTGTTCTTTTGTCGTCACTCGAGATGTGTCCTGCCACGTGGCACCATGGCAGAGCGATTTCTATCCTTTGTGTGCGTTTTCTAAGTCGTTTTTGAGAGGATCTAAACCTAAAAATGTGCAAACCGGATGGAAATTACAACCAATCTTGTCATTCAGGTCCGTGAAATCTTCTGGACTGAAGTAGATTTGAATATATTTAAGCTAAAATTACATTGCTTTCTTCTGAGTTTTTTGAAACCGTGAAATTGTATTGATTTTTTAACCAGGAATCTGAAGACTTGTTTGTTGAAATTCCTTTTCTCGACAATAATATTCTTTGTTAAGTCTCTGAATCCATGAGCTTAACATTTTTATGGCAAAAATTATGGAGTAAGATATACTACATACTTTTTTTCACCACTCACTCGTCCGATCTTTTATAATGACATCAAGATCGAAAGGTGAGACCGTTATTTTTCAAATTCTTGCCCCGGAAAATAAATCCAACGGTTGAACGTAACGCTAAACGAATTTAAATGCCCTCTCTCCCTCCCTCCCTCCCTCCCTCCCTCCCTCCCGAAAAATGGTCAATATTAATAGCGATGAGCAATTTAGTTTGAGCAAACATCTTGTTTGGATTACTCACATTTGCAAAGTTCTCTCTCAACCACCATTTTTTTCCCTCTGTACACAGTTTTTGACGAAAATGTACTTTAATGGGAAAATGTACTTCGAAGGGAGAATGCACTTTAAAGAAGAAATGTACTTCAAAGAGAAAATGTACTCTAAAGGAAAACTGTACTTTAAGGGAAAATGTACTTTAGAACAAAAATGTGGTATCATTTGCTGCAATAATGATCTAATGCATATTTTTTTGGACGTTTTAGTGATAGTCCGCCTTCCACAGAATTTTCTAATTAGTGCTTTCTTATTTTACACTTCTTATTTTATACATCTTATTATCTATTGGAAGCTACACCGTGTATCGCTACTAGCATTAATGATTTTTTTGACCTTTAAATTAAATTAAATGCATTTTTCTCGGTGTACACTTGTCGGATCATTAATTTGACAGCTCAGATGAACCCCCTGATAAATTTAGAAAGCCGTGAAATCTCCAAGGAAATGCTGAAACTCCTGAAGAAAAGATAAGATTCGATTGGCGGACTTTAAATGAAAATCAAACACGTGTTCTCGTAAAAAAGTTTATGTTAACGGCGGAAAAAATCTTAATGCTAATAATTGATACATGGTATAGTATGGATCTGGAATTATGTGCAAAGAAAACCAATAAAGTGGTTTATAAAAAAATACACTTTAAAAAACTGTACAAGTCCGGAAAAGAGTATGTTTCTAGCTACAATGTTGTGGTTTTTTTCAAAAATTTAAAATGTTTTAAACCAGAGACATTTGTTTTTCTTGCTTGGACGTTTGAAACCAACGCAGTTTTCCATCTTTCACCGATTTTCTTAACCAAAGGGACAAATATAATCGAAGGATCATTAAACTATATCTTATTAATACATTGGTAACGAACAAACAATAGTACTTAATGATTTCCAAAGAAAAGATATTATGGCTGCTGGATTAACTTTATTTTGTTATTTTATCATTCGTCTTTTTTTTTTTTTTTCCTGCTTTGTTTATTGTGATTCCGGATAAAGGGTATGACTGTTGGCATAAAACTCGTATTTGTCATTTTCATCATTTCAGCCGAATTCAATGGACAAACATAGTTACAAAGTAATACAAAGAGGTACTTCAGATTCTAAGTTAAAGAAACTTAGGAAACTGTTTGAGTTAGTGATCAACTTTTCAGATGACCTTATCTTATTTCAAGAATGTTTTCAATCAGGCTTTCCCTGTTGATATCTGTTCTTTCTATTCAGTTTTTCTGGTAAAACCGGGGAAACCATTTTCCCCTTTATTGATGCACACAGTATTTCTTACAATATTCCCTGCAATTTTTTAAATTCTGAATGGCTGACACCCTCCATCATCGTAAACTTTGACAAACATTCAATAGTTCACAGCTATTAATGTTACGCTTTTTTATGGCAGTAAAAAAAAAGTTCCTTTAAAAAGGAAAGGAGTTCGTTGTTCCTCTTGACTAGATTTTGGGGTGTTATTTAGCAAACAGTTAATTTAGGAGTTTTAAAAGATTTTGCTTTTGATTGTGATGTGGAGATTTAAAATTATAACTTTTTACCATGGGAAACGATTTTGAGTACCTGAATAAGTTCCACACTAATAGCAATGATAGGTGTGCACTGCCTTTTGCTGTTAGTGCTAAACATTTTTCGAGCACTCAAAGTATCTTTCTCACACAGAGGCTTCGAATTTTCTGTCGCGATACCATGATGGAAAGGAGAGACCTTTACCTTTTGATTGCTCCTTAAAACAAAAGAAGTACAACGGTTGATTGTAAAGTCAAAGACGTTCGAGTGCCCGAAAACTGTCTAAAATAGCAATGGGCGGTTTAGTTTCAATGAAACTATGTTTTTTGATCGTGTGTATCCTTCTGATCCATGATATAAATTGGTGTAGATTGTATCTTATCCAAATTTATCATCGATAACGATAGTGTGGACTCTTGTCATTTTCTGCTTCGTGCATCTTGACGTTTTGTGAATAGGAAAAGTAAAATTCCTATGTCATTCTTCTTTAGTCCTTCACCTGTAAAAACGTCCCTGAGCCCATGACTGTTTATCGAAAAATTGTAGCAAAAACAAACAGTTATTAATTAGTCTGTTTTACGTTTATTATCTATTGACTGGCTTGAAGAGCGACTATTGTTTGGAATGCAAATTATATGCACTATTAGCCGTTATTTCTGTGGTTATAAAATTTTAAATGTCAAGAGAATTACTCCACTTGTTATGGTCTTATTCTGTTGTTTTAAGAACAGGTAAATGCTATACTCTCTTTTTCTCTGAATTGTTCAAGGCTGTGAGTGTGTGTTTTGCCAATTCCTGACTGTCTTAGCATCGTCGATCCACACTAATATTGGTGCATTTTTCGAGATGCATATGCACTAATAGGGTAATTACTAATTATAAACCTTGAAAATAACGGTCATTGCAGTAACTACAGTTATCCCGAGGTACGGACTCTGGAGTTACTGGCGATACTGGCGTTGCTATTAAATTTTATTACCGGTAGTTAAAAGTAATATACTGGGAGTAAAAGACTGTGAATCAACTAATGCCGGTTATTTCGGTTATGGTCGGTCTCCGTACGAGTGATGGACAACCGTTATCTGTACATTAATGGAGCTACTGACAGTAACTCCAGGAATTTCTTCTTATGTAATTGTCTTAAAACTAATATTTTATACCAAACAGATTTAGCAAATGAACCTCAAAAGAACCAACAAATGGACTTCAATCATAGAGACGATATATCGTGTTAATGGTTTTGTCCTCTTTGATACTGCTGTTTTCCATTTTGTTTTGGTTTTGTGCTATCTTACGATCTCTACTTATCGTTTTTTTTTTTTTTTCTTCTTTCTTTCTATTTTTCGTTTTAGGCGTTGCAAGCGGCATCTTCCCGGACCGACGCCTTCCCCATCACAAACGGAAAATGTCTCCGAGACTTTTCATGGACTTACTGAAGGTCTCACTAGTTCCCAAAGAGATCCAATAGAAACATCAATTAATGTTCTGGCAACAAAAAGAAGAAGGAGACCTATGGGTGAATGTGTTTCACCTCAAAAGTTGCCATTGGAATTACCTTGTGAAGCAGAGAATTTCAGCATCAGTATTCAAGGGGAGACGGGAAACCAAAACAAAATTGGGAAAGGGAAGGTGAAAGTAAGGCAAGAAGATAGGATAGTACCTATTGCTATGTCCAATAGAAAAGTTACAACAAATAATCTTAACAAAGGACAAAGTTCTTCTGACATTTGTAACGGTACTATCCAAAGAAAGACCGAAGACAGCTCAACAAAGAGAAAAATGAATGGAAATCCCAGAGCGACTCTATCGGATGAACCATATCTGTTTTCTGCAAAATCTAATGCATTTATTAACGGTAGCCCGGAAAGGAAGATCTCAAGCAGAAGATGTCTCGACAGTACTAACAACAGTATTAGTAATAGTAGTAATAATAGTAGTAAAAATAGCAGTAAAAATAGCAGTATAACTAGTAATAGTAGTATAAGTAGTAACAGCAACAACGGCATCAATGCGAATTCGCAATTAAGTAGTTTGCTCCATTTTCATGACACCAAAAATCTATCTTTTATCAACACAAAATCTGGTATCAGAAGTCCCTGGCCAGGCAACCTTTCTGCTGTTCCCTCGGAGCAAAAAAGTCCGACTAAGACCAATGAGGACTCGCCACGTGGAAGCTTCTCCTGGGATCAAAGTTGTCTCTCAGGAAATACACGTCCACCCAATTCTGTCGCAGTTTTGAGCAGAGATATGGGTCTCGAACGAGGAAAAAACCGTTTTTCTTACGGAGATGGGCTAAAGAGTGGGAAAGGAGGTCAATGGCAAGTTGAAAAAGTGGACAGTTCTTTATTGGAACTCATGCCATTGAAAACATGGAACGAGGAGCCGGAGGAGTATAGAGGATCTCTGGCTGTTCAGGTGAGTTCTAGGTATTGGAGTGTACACTGTCTACTTCACCTAGCCTTGGAGAATTACAATGCTAATCGTTATTAGTGTTAAAAAAAAAATCGTCACTTGAGACATCTTTCTTCGTGCACACTTGTCGGATTGTCAATTCGATGGTTGCTATTGGAAGTTAAGATTCTCACCTTCCTATTGGCGGTCTCCGATTGACAATCCGACAAGTGTGCACGGAGAAAAGATGTTTTAAGTGACGAAAAAACTTTAACACTAATAACGATTAGCGGTGTACACTCCTTATCGGTTTTATTGTCAATAGCATTTTTTGGTTCTGGCTTTTTTCTTGGATCGAAAATCATAATATAGTGTTGGTACACTCTTCAGTATTATACATTCCAATTCCGCGATCACATTAATAATTCCTTCACACTAATTTTTGATGGGCAGAGACATAGTGTGGATATAACATTAATATGGTCCATATCAAATCATGTGTGCAAAAATGGGCAAACCTGGACATTCATTTCCAGTTCCAAATTAAGTCTATATGTATTCATATAATAAAACATTTTAGCATTTATTTCCAGTTTCTAGTTCTTGACAATAACAAAAGCGATGGAAATTCAAAGCAGCAAAAGCAGTTCATTAATAGTGGGAGAGGTAAGCAATATGAAGCACATGATTTTACTTGGATTTGTGCCCATTAAGCACTAAACTGCTTTTAGGGTAACTATAAAACTTATTATGTACGCAATTTCTGACTTTACTGGCCAGTAACCCTTGTAACTGTACAGAAAACAATCCTTGTAATTATACAGAAAACAGTACCTTTCATACAGTTTTCTATACGATTATTTCGATTATAGCGCACTTATATTTACCTCCTTAGAACTTTTTTCCTAAAACTTTGTTCATGTCACTTTGTTTAGTGACATCTGAAATAGTCTGTGGTATTTACTGTGGATAGTGTAGTTTAATCGACATTTCAAATTCCAATTCCGATTTGCAGTCTCCATGTTAAATTACTACTTTAAGATATATAATGAAAACACAATTTTAAGTATTGAATGATCATAGAAAACAGAGTGAGTGCAGGTTGGAAGCCACTACGCAAAATGTGGGATATTCTCAAATTGAAGTACTTATATCTATATCATTTCTCTCTATTTTTTCTACCACTTTTGCAAATTACACGCAGTCAAAATCCCCTCACACTTATACACGGATTTTATACTCGCTAACTGCATATATACCTCATTGTGATTTTTTTGTAATGTCTTTTATTTTTTTTCTAGGGTGGGTAAACAAGAAAGAGTCCGATGCATTCTTATTGATTTGTTGTAATTTCTTCTATTTTTTATTTTCTTTTGTTTCTTTATGTGTTTTAGGTGAGTAAATGAGGAAGAGTTCGATGCATTCTTATTGATTTCTTGTAATTTCTTTTCTTTTATATTTTCTTTTGTTTCCTTATAAATTTTAGGTGAGTAAACGAGAAAGAGTTCGATGCATTCTTATTGAGGAACTACAAGGCCGTTCTATGCCACAAGACGCTGCCGTTACAGTTGCATCAAAAGTTCCGTTGCTCATAACTGAATTGCTACTAGAAGCCAAACAAGCAGATTGGGCGGCATATTCTCGAGGCCTCCCATTGGCTGAAAGTTTGCCAGACCAGATACGTGATATGTTGGAACGTAATGGGACTTCAAAAATAGTCAGTTACCTTTACAACTTGGGAATGGAGGTGAGAAATGAAAGCCTCCTTCTCCTTCCCCTTCTCCTTTTCATCCCCTCTCTCTCGTCCCCCGCTTTCTCCCTCTCAGGTCTAAGCTGGCTGTTGAAAGTTCTCTATGAATTGCTGTCGGTGACGATTTTTTTTGCCCGCTGACCAAAAAATAGCAAAAAAAACACTTCGTTTTTCCTTAACAATAATAGTTTAAAATCAGCCATGTCATTTGGAACTGAATAAGAATCAATAGTAGTAAATTAATAATTTCTTTACCCTAGTAAGGATTCACGGTGTACTGAGTCAGAGGATGATAATACCGAATTTTGACTTTCATTAGTACCTCGAACAATCTTTTTCTTTGGGCCATTGCTTCTTATCACTTCCTGTCTCCAAAATACATTCAAACACATCTGAATATATTTAAATATTCGGATAGTTTTTTTTCCTTTTTTTATGATCTTTCAAATCATGAATGCTTCCGAGATCACCTGTCTTCTTCTTGTGATTCACTTCCAATTCCTGTTTATTACGACAACTTCTCAACTTTTCTTTTCCTTTTCCTTCACTTGTCTTTTATGTTTTTTTCTTGTATACGTTATTTTTTCGGCAAGAACAGGCTTCTTGTATCGGTCGAGCTCTTAATTCGTGCAATTTGCATTTCAGCGATGTTGTGGCTCAAGTTCAGTTGTTACATAGTGTGGGAGTTCGACCTCGGGCAGTTGCACAAGTTTTGAGTGGCTGCCCGAATTTTCTCGGAATGTCCCTCGAAACTCTTCGAGCCAACATGACTTGTCTTCAGGCAGTCGGAGTGAAGGTATATAAATGGGTGTTTAGAAAAAACTTTTTGTTGTTTTTGTTGTTTTTGTTGTTGTTGTTGTTTTTGTTTCTTTGACAGTTTTTTTTTACGTAAAACAGGACATTAGGGCATTTTCAAAATATGAAAGAGGTTTTTTGTTCGTTATTAGTAGCGGAAATGACATTTTATAACTAACAAAAAAAGATGTTTTTTGCACGGTTGGGATTTTGAGTGGTTTCAGGGAGTCGATTTGGGGCGAGTTATCGAAATTTATCCGAAACTACTAAGTCCTGCTGTACAGGTTGGTATCTCTCTCTCTCCCTCTTTCCCTCCCTCCCTCCCTCCCTCCCTCCCTCAATCCCTCCCTCTCTCGCTCTCTCCTGCCCCCACTCCCCCACTCCATTTGCTTCCCCCGCGTCTGTTGGGATATTTTGGACCGTCCAAAACTTGCATGTCCTCAGAATAACAAAACAAAGAGTAATAATAAAACCTGGACCAAGTTCTTATTTCCTTCTTTCCTCTTCTCTTCCTCTCTCGCTCCCTTCCTTTCTCTCTCCCTTTTTTTTTCTCTCTCCCTTACTTTCTCTCACTTCCGTTCTCTCGATTCTTTCTTTCTCCCTCTTCCTATCTCTCGTCCTTTATTTCTCTCTCTCTTGCTTCCTCTTGTCCTTTCTTTCTTTCTCTCTCTCTTCCTTTCTCTGGTCCTTTCTCTCTCTCTTCCTTTCTCTGGTCCTTTCTTTCTTTCTCTCTCTTCCTTTCTCTCGTCCTTCTTTTCTTTCTCTCTCTCTTCCTTTCTCTTGTCCTTTTTTTCTTCCTCTCTCCCTTTCTTTCCCTCTTCCTTTTTCTCGTCCTTTCTTTCACTCTCTCGCTCCTTTTTAGGAATTACTTATGGAATCACTTCTGTCCTAAGTAAGAAAAAAGGGAGGGTGGATGAATGGATGGTTGTATCTTGAGGATGGAACAGATTTGCATGCAACCATGCGTTCGATATCTTCTGGAGCTTGGAATTTTGACACGTGGCATCAGCAAAATGATTCGAACATATCCTCAGATTTTGGGATGCTCAGTGACTGCCACGTTGCAACCAGCTGTGGAGTCTCTTAGGAGGGCAGGTCTGTCCAATATGGAGTTAGTGAGAGCCGTGACAAAGTGTCCCGGATTACTGGCTTGCAGGTGAGTCGTATAAGTTTTAAATTACAGTTTATCTCGCTATCATGTTAATGTATAATTTTGAATCATGTGTTAAACGATAATTTATCTTTCTATTAGTGTTGCTGTATTATTCCGAGTCAGGTAACCTTGAACTACAATACATTTCTCTGTTAGTGTTCAGGTAACTTTAAAATACAATGTGTTCTCTAATAGTGTTGATGTATTATTTTAAGTGAGGTAACTTTAAGCTTCAAATTACCTCTCTGTTAATGTCGATGTATTAATTTGAGTCATATAACTTCTAAGCTACAATATATCTTGCTATCAGTGTTCATGTATCATTTTGAGAATATGGCTTTTAAGCTACAATATATCACGTTACCAATGTTGATGTATTGTTTCGCTTCTCAAATTCGTATTTCACAATTGTCGAATTTTGACTTAGAAGGTGAAAGATACTAGTCTCATATTTCAATTGCTATATCCAATGAAAAATTGGGAAGAGAGATAAAACACCGATCGCACTAAAGGAATGCAGGATGTGATGTCACTAGGTTTAATCCAGAGCTGTTTTGTTTTTTTTTACAAAATCGAGTTTACAATGAAAGAGTCGCTCGATTCATTATAATTTACACTGAATCTAGACCTAGTTCTAGTTTAAATGCAGTTTTTTGTGCACTTTCATATCAGAAAAACAGATAGGTATGGTAAACAGATTGTTTAAACACACAAAATCTCATTTTTAATTGAGTGTTGGGATGTTTTCTTTTTGGGTGAAATAGTGTGGAGAGCAACATATTACCGTCTTTGAACTTCCTTGAGAGCCTTTTGGGAGACAAAGAAACAGTTTCAAAACTAATTTCCAAAAATCCTGAGGTATTTCTTTGATCCCATGGAAAATCTATCGAAAATCTGTTTGATTTTACTCCCAATTCCCGATAATTTGACTCCATTGCTTGTTTTTCGTAATATTGTTTTTCGTTGTTTTGTTTTCCGTTATTTGCGAAGGAGTTTAATTCTCGCATAGAAACTGTT
This sequence comes from Zygnema cylindricum, assembly GCA_037447655.1. Classification (NCBI taxonomy): domain Eukaryota; kingdom Viridiplantae; phylum Streptophyta; class Zygnematophyceae; order Zygnematales; family Zygnemataceae; genus Zygnema; species Zygnema cylindricum. The sequence continues at coordinate 426,479 of JBBHKE010002397.1, read as the reverse complement.
GTGTAAAAATTGTATCCAGGTTCTCACTTTGAATATTGAAAGAAACATTATTCCCACATTAACTTTTTTCGAGTCAATCGGAATGGAACGGAAAGCTATAGCCAAAATGGTTTTACGGAACGGCCGTGTTCTATGTTGCTCTCTCTCCAATATTGCGTCCAAAATAAACCTTCTCGAAAGTTTTGGACTGACACGAGAAGAAGTTGTTCATATGGTCTACTTATTTCCCTCCATCGTCAATTACAGGTAAAAAACCTTAACAAACCCTAAAAAACTCTAGAAAACCCTTAAAAACCTTAAAAACTCTAAGCAACCCTAGAAGGTCTTCAAGTTTTCTCGTCTATATTTGAAGAGCGAGAGAGAAAAAAAAGAGAGGGAATGTGAGGAGTGAGAGAGAAAGAGAGAGTGAATGAGAATCATATTGTAATGAGAATAACAATTATGAATATTATAATGAGAAAAATAATTATAAGGGAGTAATAGGAAGTCGGAGAGAAAGAAAAAGGTTGGAAGAGAGTGGGGGAGATGGAGGGAAAGAGAGAGAAAGAGATGAGTAATGGCGAAGGAGAAGGTGCACAAGGAAAGAAAGAATCGATTTTGCAATCGTTTCCTTTCATTTTCTCTTCTCTTCTCTCATCTCATTTTTTCTTTTTCTAATTCTGTTTTTTCCTATTTCTATTTTTTCAGTGAAGAGACATTAAGAATTAAGCATTCGTATTTGGTGGAGAGTATGGGACGAAAAGTTCAAGAATTAGCCATTTTCCCACACTATTTTGGGTATCATTTGGAAACCCGGATTCAAGCTCGTCATCGTCGTCTTCAAGAAATTCCGTCTTCTTGCGCCGTCAGTACGATGCTCGTCTGTAGTGACGAAGGTTTCGAAAAACTTTGTACTCGATTCATTCAGAAAAATCGACCGAAATGAGATCGACATATTTTGGTTTTGAAAAACTTTGTGATCGATTCATTCAAAAATAAATAAAAGAAAATGAGGTCGACATTTTCGCACAACATATTCAATAAACGTGTTAAATAAATGACGCAAATATTCAACAAACATTGAATATGAAATGTAAAATTTAAAACGTAAAACGTAAAACTTAACGTGAAACGGAAAATGAAAAGCTAAATCGTAAAACAAAAACGCAAAACATGAATGAAGGTCGTAAAATTGTACGACTTGTAAATGGTAAATATGATTCATCTATAAAAGCAGTTTAGGAATACCCTAAAAATGTCATAGGGAAAAAATACCTCTGTAGATTCTTCTGAAAATGACCGTTTGGGCTGATTCCTTAACCCTAATTTTTTTTCGCACTAAGGATTTTATATTTTTTATATATCAAAAAGGAAGTTTTATATTTTTTTGCTTTTTCTCATATATTAGTTTGAAGTAGGGATTTGACTTTTGTTTTTCTCTTTATATGTTGATGTAAGAAAAACGAGAGAAAATATTTTTTTCCTCCTAAAGTAATTAGTATGGTTCTTGTTTATAGCAAAAGCTCTTTTTTGTCTCTACTTAGATAAGAGATGTGTTCCTCTGGTAACTTTTAGAGGTGAATTTAGAGACAGGACAGTGGTCAACTTCAAATTTAAGGTTTTAGGAAGTACATGAGTGTAAGTTCTTTAAAAATTACATGAGGTTTAAGTTTTTAGGAAATACAAGTTTCTTCTGTTATCATTTATCTGTAATTTTGTAAATTTCGATATTCCACTTCTTGGTGTTTTCTTTGGTCAAACAAACTGGGCCATGACTTGGGACGTCGGAAAATACAGTGGTTAAATGCATTATTTGATTTTATTTTCACCTAAAAAATCAGGTGGTGAGGATGTAAGATATACTTAGTTAAATATTTACGGTACTGTGAATGAAGCTCGAACTGCTGTTATATGTGTATATTATCTATGTCATATTCAGTTTGCTGTGTGAGTTGTAAATTCCGTTTTCATTTGGACGTTTTCCGTTAGAATCCTACAAACTGATGGTAAAACTGACCGTACTTAAATCTAGTGGAAAAAACTGTATTTCTTTTCGGCAAAAATTTTGCGGTCACCTTGTCCGAAGCCACGTGACTTTGGAGACCTTTGATTTTTTTTTTTTTAGTGCCTTGATATATTGGCGATACGATATATTGACGGTATATCGCGATATTTTACTTTTCAATATATCTAAGCGATATATCGATTATCGGATACCTGCAATTTAGTATATATCGAATATCGGCAAAAGGTCCTCGATACCCAACACTAGCCACCACTATAGTAATTGTTCATTTTGACAGTACCGTCGTCAAACCCTATGTTGACTCCAAAATTCTATGTTGACTCCTAAATTCTCATTATTGTGATAATTTCCGAAAAGCAAGCTAGAGACTCTGGTCACTTGATAGACCTACATCTCTACAGACTCTAAGAAGAAAGTGGATGGGTTAGGTACAATAATATATTCCATAGGTGTAATGTGAAAAAATAATTCAAAAAGCTACTTGGATATTAATCAAGTACAGTACACATACCCTAGATACTGCTACCCAGTATAGTACACATAATATACAGTTCACATATATAGCGTTTCAATTGTTTTGGCACAACAGGTCATTTGGCTTACATATATATTTCAACCAATAATCTTTCTGCAAGTATTGCATGGTCAGAACCACCATAGTGTTTTCAAAGTAAAAGAGAAAAAATCACAACCATACTATGCAACAAAAACAGGATAAAGGGAGAAAATGACGAAAAAGAGAGTAACTCCACACAGATTCCGAGCTATGAAGACCGTTGCCATAGCAAGATATCTCACACTCGATATTTCCATGTACACGTCTCAATGGCATTCCTCAAAAGATTCTCGTTCCAATTATTTTGGTCACTACATTCCAGTGTGTCAAAGCAAAAACTGCGCTGCAAGTTAGTAGCTTTACATTTCAGGACCCGTGCAAGGGCTGCAAATAATTTATACATGCAGCTGGTTTTGCGTTTGCAAAGCCAACTACTTTGCCACCTCATCATCCTGGAGAGATAAGAACCGGCCACCGACCAATAAGAATTCATCCTGGAGATCTGAACCGACCAGTAAGAAAGATTCGTCTACACCTATTCTCCTACTTTGTGGGAAACCGTTTTTCACTAATAATAGAACCAAAATTGTGTGCGACGATAATGATAAATGTATCATAAATTTGGTTTCTAAGCAGCTTTCTTGCATGCTTTCTGTTTTTCCACCTTCCTTTTTCTCACCCTCCCTTTTTTCCAATTTCTACATTCCCTCTCTCTATCAACTACACTTAAACATCTCTAAGCTCGACTTTCTGAAGTTGCGATTGGTGGCCTGGAGGGACCATTCACTTGTGCCCGGACATATGATCCTGGAAGTGAGAGAATCTTTTTCCACTTCTTTACATAAGCTCTTTTAGTGAAGTTATCAAAATCATTAGCTTCAATGGAATCTAAAATTTGACGATAGAGGGAAAGAGATGCCCAGACCTGCAACCCAAACAGCAATAAGAATTAGGGGATAGTTATGATAACAAACAAAGCCGACACTGAATCCTTTTAAGAAATTTAAGTATCTTAAGAAAACAGCATAGGAGTTTCATAATCTTGTAGTAAATGTATGGTGTTCCTATGAAAACCACACCATTTTAGTATATGATAGCTTTCAGATAGACAACTAAGTAAACAGAATTCATTCACCAGCAGATCCACTGAGTTGCCACTATAGATACCGAGTCCCACGTTACATCACTAAAAACTAAAAATTAAAAACTTTGTACACAAAATGCACATATTAATGAAGTTGATATTGAATAAATGAGTTACTATTGATAAAACCAGAAACTCACCGGCCATCTACTCTGTCTGTCCAGTTCAGCTACACCACTTTCAGCTCGTGAGAAATAATCTCTCGCACGTTGAATTTGAAATTTCATAAATGCTCTCCATTTATCAGTTACAACACCCTCGAGAATATCAGCATCACTCAATCCAAACTTTTGCAACTCATCTTGAGGGAGATAGACGCGACCACGCCGAGCACTGAAAGAGTACCACCAAAAAAAAGTAAAATGAGAGGTGCACAATAATATTACATACATATCATTCATCAACAAGTCATTTTGAGCCAAATGCCCACAAGAAAACCGGACCACAGGCAAGTCCCTGAGCTCATCTACTCTACAGAAGTCACGTGTCCAAATGGTCACATCATACAGACTTGTAAAAAATAAATTAGAACAGTACCAACGAAAAGGTTCCAGGTGTGCAAAAACAAAATAAAGCAAACTTACTCTTCTCCGACATCACGCAGAATATTTGTGAGCTGATTTGCTATCCCCAAACCAAGGGCCGCATTGTAGACTTCCACAGGGTCCACTACTGACTCAGGAGCAATTCCCATAACTGGAACGCTCATGAGGCCTACAGTGCCGGCCACATTGTAGCAATATACATAAAGTTCGTCAAAGTTGGCGTATCTGGACTTGCGAAGGTCCATTCGCATTCCTTCCACCATATCCCGAAAAGGCTGCATTCATCAAACAGTAACAATGTCACAAAAAGGAAATTTCAATGATACACAATTGATCTCAAAACTGTTATGATGACAACAAGCAATGCAAAGACTTCCTTATATGATGATTGTAGCAAAAATATTCTAATAATTGAAAGCAAAGAATTATTTTCACTATCCATATGTGAATGTCTGAACCTAGTGACGACTATCCTTGCTCTAATTATAAGGTCCAAGTTCTAAGTAAATTATTAGAAGTTATTATGCTTATACTCATGAGACCTCTAGCAATAATCCGTGTTTACAGATGGAAAGAAACCTTGACTAATTAAGATCATATCAGTCAGCCATGAACACAAGAGAAAGGAATTACAAATGTCATGAACATTAAAAAAGCATACATGGACTTTTGCAGAAAACAGGTGACCTTAATCATTGCATACAAGAGGAGAGAGAAACCACAGACACATAAGTGGGAGGAAGGATGAAGTGGAAAGGGAGGGAGATGTTTACAGAAAAGTTGAGATCCTGACCTGAATATTTACAGGAAAGTTGCGGACTGTGTCAGCAAGAGCGGCATCCAACATGTCATAAGGATGGCCATTGAATATGTCTTCTAGACGTTCCTCCCAGCGATCAAGTGCTCCAGGTGTGATTCTCGGCGCATTGGGACCATCAACAAGCTCATCGGTTCTTCTGCACCAAACTGTCGCCCAGAATAATAAACAAAATCAGATATGTTCAAACAAAATAGAATAAAGCACCTGGATTGACAACAGATCGCTCCGATCTTTTGGCTACAAAAACATATTTCCGAATGCAATCACAAGGATCTTTTGGCTACGTATACAGCTTTGAAAATGCAATGCCCTCCTATCGAAATGACCGACAACCGTCTATCGCTGTGTGTCCGCCTCTCCCCCTCTTTGCATCTATGTCTGTCTCTTTCAAATAGACAGTACCTCAGAATAATAAAAAAGCTCAGATATCTGTTTTCACAAATAAAGCACCTAGATCTGCAGCAGGTCACTCTGACTCTTGGGTACATAAATATCTTTTCAAAATTCAAAGTCCGATTCATATCAAAATGATCGACAACCAATCATGTTAAATGAGTGTTGATCTCAACCATCTTTGTTCACATATACTTTTCAAAATTTAATCTCAGATTCCTATCAACATGACCAATAACCAAGTCCAGTCTTTGCCGTTATCATGCCTGCAAATAGAACCAGCAAGCAATTCAAACTATTTGGAAATTTAAAAAGCAGGCATGACCTTATGTGCATTACAAAATATCACACTACAAAGCAAGTACAATCAGTCGACATAAGAAACCGCTCAAAGTTGAAAAAAAGTGTGTAAACATACCATATATAGCCCAGATTGCTCGCTGCCTTTCAGGAGTCATCAGCTTGGTCCCTGATTACATAAACCAGCAACAGCCCTTTTGAAATATGAGAATAGGAAAAAATAACAGTTTCCACAAGTTGAAATGACAGCGCCAATTTGAGATGGAGGAGTACTACGCTCTAACAAAATTTTATCTAAAAAAATTCCTTCAAATACTGAGCATTCCATAATGAACCTCCGATGAGAATGCGAATACTTCAAGCGTGTGCATAAGAAAAAGTTTTACTGCCTGATTCACATATATATTTCGCACTAAACACAAAAATCCCATTTCTCAAGTGCTTTAGAACAGAGGTAAGCTTACCTAAGTAAAACGTCTTTGCATACTCTGCACAGACTTCTCCACAACGCTCATACGCCTCAACAAGAAGTTCGGGAGTTGTGAGAAGGCCAGGCATTACATCCCGCAATGAGGACCTTTGACTTGCTGCCGCCTCCTTCACTACCACTTCATAAATCCTCTCCTCTGCAGTTCTGAAGGCTTGACTACCAACTTCACCAGTAGTGAAACCTGCTAAAGCTAGACGCTGAATAGAATCTCTTTTCTCTCCAGCAGGACCAGGACCAGCTGGTACATCGAGAATAGCCTTCACAACACGACTTGTTGCTGACTTCCTGGTCGATGTTGTGTGCTTTAGTTGCGACAAGTTTTGGCTGCTCTTGATCCAAGCGAGCTGATCAACACTAGTTGATGAACAAACTTTTGCATCTCGGTTACCTGACCGAATCGAAGCTTCTTCACTGAACTTAGAATTATTTGAACCTACAAGCAAGTTTGAAGGTGACAAGCTCAGAGCCGGCATCTTGCTGCTGGTTCAAAACCTGCTAGTTTGTACTTATTTGTAAGCAACCTGCAACGAAATAAAGACAGTACCTTCACCTTCACTGAATGCAATATAAGAAAAAATCAAAATTTCCCTGTCCGCAACAATTTATAAGTTTTCCTGCGCTCTCTTCTACCTAATCGAGTAATGTTCAGCTTAAATGACAACAGCAAAAGTTAAAAAATATAAATAATAAATAAAAGTTTTGTTTTGAGAACTGAAACCAACAAATAGGTGTGATATATTCTGCAAGGCTGTCTACATTGACTTCCTAAAGACAGTAAGCAGAGAGCGAGTCAGACTGTAGGCACTATTTCTAGAAGAGAGCCCTAAAAGGTGAGCTACGAGAGCTCGGCTTCTCTTCACACGTGAGAAGTCGGGCTCCCCGCAGTTGAAGGATCACCAAAAACGGCAACCACCACTTTTGTCAAGCTGCAGAGCTTAAGTGAGCAACTGAACATGGACCGTTCCCTCGTAGGAGCCGCTTCCTCCTATGCCGTCACTCTCCCCTTTCCCCTCTGAAATTTGGCTTCAGCCGCAATGACGAGGACTGGCGGGAGCTCCATCTGGCCGTCCAGCCAACGCTTGTCACCTCGTTGGAATTATTCTCACCGTGAGATTCGATTTCCGTCGGTTTTGATTGGCTGGTCAAGTTCAAACATTGCCTTTTATCCAGGCATCCGGAAGTATTTTGTCTGCCAAATGTTCGTCCCGTAGCCGTACAGAAATCCTTCCCAGACAGGTACGGTCATATGCCTTTACACTACCTTCCCAAAATAGTGTGTACTTATGTACTACAGGAACCTCGATGGTTGTCCGTTTCTAGCGCTTTTTGGGCTATCGATGTGGATCTTTCAACCTAAATACAAAATTTAGTGTTCTGCGATATGATCCGCAATCGTTCACCATGATAGTATGGACTGACACGGTTCAGCCAGCGTGCAAACAGCCACACGAAATAACGTAAACGAAATTCTTATGGAATAAAGTACAGTGGCAGTATTCTGGATGCCATTGCCGTACGAATCATCTGTGTGCCGTCGGCGGAGGCCACGTGCACTAAAATTCGGAAAGAACCAAACCGCCTGGAAAGTGGCACACGAGGGACGATTTGTGGCTCTCAGGGCGCGACCGGCGGAAAAGTGACGGGCGCGCTTTTGGGCCAGATTCATAAGGCCACGTCTTCCAGAACTCAATTCCAGCAGGAATCGGAAGGACCTTTCCGATTGGTTAAACTGATTGTAATCAGCCAGAACATCCGTACTATGCGTTGGCGTTCTTTGCACTGGGCGGCCTCCTACCGTACATAGTGTATCTCAATTCTCCAGTTCTATAGAACACATTTTAGTATAAATAATGTTGGTTTTATAATTTTTAAAGCCGTACATTTAGCAATAATAAGCCAAAACTATTCACACTAATTCACGTAAATATTTATCATGCTTCTGGATTACGCAAAGTCCACGATAAATTATGCGCGCATTGTCTTAATTACGTCCACGTGGCGACGTGAACTATCCAGCGTCATTAATTCGATTCGCTCAAAGCGGTCCACGACTCCACGCTATCTAAAATTAATAAACCTGCGATAGCTGCGACCGGTTAGTACCTGCGTTGCGTACTTTCTGTATGTACTGTATTGTAATGTATTGTAATATACCGTACAGTTGAATTAAGTGCATAGTTGTTCATAGCGTTTAGTGCGAACGATTCAATCACGACGAATCATACGTAGCGACGCATTGAACGTTTTAAAAAAATCGTTAAAAATCGTTAATGAATTTCTATCCGTACACTTTCGTACATATAAAAAAATACATATAGCGCAGTTTGTAAGTTTTCCGTTAAATGAACGCTAAACAATTATGAATATTTGTACATGTATCACACACTACGTGAGTATTGGAATTCTTTTATCGACGGGAAGCGGAGAATGTGTGAATAGGATACGCAATGTACACCGCAAATCGTAATTAGAGTAAACTACTCTAATTCGTTGCTCGAAATTTCGACTCTATCACATGAAATAGAGTAGATGATTCTAATTTTTTCATTATTCTATTTAAGGTAAAATTTAATTAGCGTTTTTAATTCTAATATAGGTTCGTTTTAAATAGTGTGGAGTATGGACGACCTCCGACCGTGCAAAATTGTACTTTATTAAGTAAAAAAAAGTACAAATAATGATTTAATACAGGCCGTTATCATGTAACTGCGTTTTAACAAACCGCGTAGTGCAAACGTCATAGTGACGATAAACTGTACGTTTTGCCAAATTCTGTACGAATACCCTATTTAGTATTTACAGTAGAGGATATTAGCGTGCCAAATTAGAGTAAACTTCATAGTTGAAACAACTCTATCACACAAATTAGCGTTCATTACTCTAAATATTTTTTTTAATTTTTGTAATCTAATTTTTTCATTACTCTAATTACAATTCGCGGTGTAGTAGACCCGGGTTTAAAAGTTGGTAAGCGCAATTTTTTGTCAAAGTCCGTCTCGCTAATACTATCTGACAGACAGCCATGGCTGCCTTCGCTCTCTATCTCTCAGACATCACACGACTGCAAAAAATAAAACACAGACCGTGTACAAATGACATTTTCACTTTCAGCATTGCACGACATAAAAAAATAAAATATTAAAAAAAGGTCAATCATATTAATCCAAAAAAAAATACATCTTTTTCATCTATCTCTACTCTAAATCCTCTTCCCCTACATCAACGTTCATGATGTCTTCATCCGAACGTTTTTGAGAGGAATTTGCAGATTTCTGGTTTTCCAATGCACTAAACTCCTCCTTCACCTCGTTTGGACACATTGTGCAGGCTCTGATCCCTGCACTCTTGACGTTTCCAAGGAGATGATTTCTGATCCTCGGCACTTGGGCGTTATACTCGAAGTTGCAATAAATACAGACGCATAATTGGTTGGCCACAAGAATCCCTGCAGCCTCCACGTGCTCCCACTCCTCTCCTCGAATTCTGGGCATGGTTGCTTCTGTCGAAGTCTGGAATTGAGGATTGTAAAAAGCTTGGGAGGGAGGAGGGTAGGATATAGGGAGGTGGCTTCTTTGCGGTTTCGTTTTCAACATTCCATGTCGGCTTCTTTCGAAAAAAATTGAATTTTCAATACACTTTTCCCGTACACTTTTCAAACTTACCACGCGAAAATATTGTGACGTTTCAACGTCTCTTTTCGAAAATGTCCTTACATTTTCGATGAAATGACGTACAGGTTTCGTGATATTCCTGCTCAGTTCACTCGACAGAAAGTACTAATAACTGCGACGTATCTTTTCCTTGAATTCCGTACATTTCCGTAAGAAAACATACACTTTACGGGAAATATTGTACTTTTCCCGTAAATTGTCCGTTCAGTTTACCAAACAGGAAGTACATCGCTTTTTTTGCAATTTTTTCGACATTCACGAATTATACGTTTCAATCGTAAAAATTGAAAAAGGGCTTTGTTGATAAGTGTTAGCTCTTTCCTTTGATGTTTCGTTTGTGGGTTTTTGCTACTTTGGGTGTTTCATGTTTACTCGCTATCCTTTCATGTTTTTGTTGCTTTTGCCTTGCGTATTGTTTTTGTTTCTTCCCCCGACATGTAGTTTTTCAGTTTTTGCCGTGCTACTTATTTTTTTGTTCCCATGGACTCAGATGGTCTACCATCGTGCTTTTTAATAAAGTCAGCCACACTATGATTAAGCAACATGTGATTTTTCATACAAACATATTTCAGTGCAATGTTTGCGTGGAGCCGAGGAGCGGAAAATGTCCAAATATAAAATCTGGAAATAACATCAGTTTTTTTGGTTGTTAATTATCAATAATGATTGTTTTATTGGACATACTGCCCTTTAAAAGGCACAACGATAAACTCAATGCAATCACTAATAGACTTTTTCACTCGTCTATATAAGATATTTTTCATGATCAATCATCCAATTGCACCATCCCATGCAACTCCCAATTATAAAGTTACAATAATAACAATAATAACAACATAAACACTGTTGACGCTATTGACAAGATCTACACCGTTGACTTTTGGATCAACCGTTCAATTTTTGGAGATGACAAGCTACTTGTCACGACACCTTTCATCGCTATTTTCAGTCGGGAATCACCAACGCTAGCTTAATATTAGTATCGATAACACCTATTTATGATCGGTTGACAAGGCATTTTTTGGGCCACTTACTCCAATGCACGGTCAATCATTGCTAGACTACAACAATTATTAGCATAGGGTTTGTATTAGTGTTTATATTAGCGGTATTCTTTCTAGTTCGGCTCAAAATGATGTGGACCATTTTAAAAATTAGTGTTAAGGAAAAAACAATGTGTTGATAATGCTAATTCATCGTTAACGGGCATAAAAAAAACTGCACGGAATTAGTGTTATTGACTCTCATCGCGATTCAAGGTGTAGTGTTGTTGGCACTAATTTTTTGTGTTAAATAAAAATAGTGTTAAGCCCCTCCACAAATTGTACTTGTTCACTCTAATTGCGATAGAATGTATCACAGTGTAACTGAAGAGGTTCATGAGCAATACAGCACCCATCTTTGTCCATATTACATATTTCTCAAGCACTAAAACATCATTTGCGGTATGCACTTTAGTCAATTTATCTACACTAAGTTGTGTCTGCCGCATGGCTCGCATGGTGGTTTAGGGTTTTTTTTAGCTTGTTCTTTCTACTACTCGAACGTTCATTTTTTCACTTTCGTCTTTTCCTTTCATTTGTTGGTTCCCATGTACCCAAATGGAATAGAGTCACACTAATTCAAGAAAGTCTCATACTTGTTATTAGCCCTTCATCACCCATGCACTGTTAGAGTTTATAACTGTTTTTATGTCGGGAAACCACAAATTATCGTTAATAACACTATTTAGGTGAGTGGCCTAGTATGAGCTTTGCCACAAAACATGATTTGGTGTGTACTAATACTAATTACGAGCGTTGACGCTAATAATTTACTAACTCTAACAGAAACGGGAGGTATCTTACAATATTGGGTTGAAAAATATTATTATTACACACTCAAAATTAAAGTAATTTAACTTTAACAACCATAGTATGGTTGTAGTATAGTGGAAAGGGTGTCGTAACCACACAATTTATGAACTCGGTGTGTTGAAATTACCATAAGAGAGAATTGAAAAAAAAGGCAACAACATCAACAAATAGAAAAACTGTCATTTTTTTTTGGAACTAGTGACCGGAGACTTCATGTATTTGTTTAAATGATAATTGACAATTGAAGTTTAGATGGAATAATAATATCTGTTCCCTTCCCACAATACAAGGTGTATATAACAACAAAACTTGCCCTAATGTTGGAGGTAGATGGTACCGTTTTGGGGCAAATCTTATCGTTTTTGGGGAAAATTGTACCGTTTTTAGGCAAATTGTACCGTTTTTGTGGCAAATCATACCATTATGAGGCAAATCGTACTTAAATTTCACCCAAAAGTTTGTAAAAATTGTACAATTTACCCACGAAATGAGAAAAAAGCTTTGATACTATAATTCCAGCAATTTAATCAACTAAACATAATTACTTATGCATGGATTTAATATAATTTAGAAAAAAATATATATATATGAGTAAAACACCTTTTTAGAAACATTTATTAAAAAGACAACAAAAACTTAACAATAATAAATATATAACAAAATTGTTAAATACATTTTTTTTTCCTCTAACAATTCCCAAAACCTACACAACTTTCAAAGATTTTCAAAATTTTCAAACTTGACCGAGGATACAAAATCTGATTCTCAACTACACCCTCAGAAGTTTACTATTTTAAGAATTGTAAAACAGTAAAAGTTTTACTTAAACAAAGTTTTACTTAAACACCTTTAAAACTTTACGGTTTGTCCCGGCCCTCCCTTCCACGTCCGCGCCCCTCTCCCTCCACTCCCTCCTTGCCAACTTCTCTCATTGTCTTCCCCTTTCCCTCCTCTTCCATTACCTCCCCCTCTCCCTCCACCTCTCCCTCCCCCTCCTCCACCCCTACCACCACCTCTACCTCCTCCTCCTCCTCCTCCTCCTCCTCCATGTTTGAGATGCACTATAGGGTTAGGATACCCTCCTTGTATCGGCCATCCCCTTAAAGATTTTTCAGAAGGAGACAACAGATGTGGCGCGTGTCGAGATTTTGGAGTTAAATTTTTAATTTCCGGAATCCAATGAGCCACATATTCTCCCTCTGGATCGTAGCTTTGCGCCTAAAAAAGAAAAAAAAAAGGAAGATCGATTCAATTCGTAAAATCGTTGATACTTGTTAAAACCATTCTAAAAGCTGTTTTAAAACTGTTGTAAAACCGTTACAAAACCGTTTTCTAAACCGTAATGTTGAGAACATGTGTTTCATAAAGTTTAAAAAAGACTACGAAAACCGGTACGATTGTTAAATTCACACTAAACTGTCATGAAAAAAACATCGAAAAGAAAATGTACAATTTTTTTTTTCTGAGGTCAACAAAACGATGACATCGTATGACACCATTAAATTTTATGCCTAAAAGAAGGGTTTTAGAGAGCCCAGAAAGAACAATACAATTCATTAAAAAACTTGTTAAAACCGCTCAACATCATTTTAAAACCTTTTTGAAACAGTTTTTTTGAGTACATATGTGTCTAATCAGGTTTAAGTAAGACTCGAAAAAACGGTACAATCGCTATATTCACACTAAACTTCCGTTGAAAAAACCATCAAACAATCGTGCTTGATATAGGTTAGAAAAAGCCCCAAAAAAGAATGTGATTTATGAAAAAATTTGAAACCGGGTTTATGAAAACATAATAGGTGTGACAAAAGTGCTATCTTGTGGTTCTTGAAAACAGTATATTTTGTTATTTTCTCTTTTGGTTATTTCTTTATTTATTTTTCGTGCGCATTTAACAGCCATTAGGTTCTTTACTTTCAAGTTTAGACTTTGTCTAGAAGGGAGAGAAGGGTAAGGGGGGAGCGGAGAGAGGGAGGAGGGAAAAGGGAGGGAGGAGAGGGAGAGAGGGAGGGAGGAAGGGAGAGAGTGAGGGAGGAAGGGAGAGAGGGAGGAGGGAGGGAGGGAAGGCGGGAGGAAGGAGTGCCGGTAAACAAATAGTTTCTAGAAAAAAAAAAAAGGAAATTACTTTTACTAAAGTGTACCTGTTTTGGAATGCTAAAATATCGATCTTCCCGAGGATCATTTCCGACTCCTGCATTCAAACACCATCAACATCCCTTTTTTAAGGAAAAATAAAAAAAAACAGGAAAGAAAATGAAACCAAAAACGAAAACGAAAACGGAAAAGAAAAAAAAAAAGCAAAGAAGGAAAAAAATTATAGCAATATCAATACCCAATAATAATACTCTCTCAAAAATTTTCAAAACATCATTAAATACTTTCTACACAAAATAGAAACTTAGGTTTCACTCAATATTCAGCAAAATTAAATATGAGTTAGTGAACACATCTGGGGTCAGTAAATACCTTATTTAACGTGGTGTTTATATTTACAAACGATGTCTATTTTATGTTTTCTGCGGTGAATTCATCAAATCTGTTTAGTTCAAAATTTTAAGAGTTAGTATGGGGCGAATAAAGTACTAATTCTATGGTCCAATTTACTACGCTCTTTATTTTATGAACTTATATTCACAATACTAATGAAATATGATTTTGATTTAAAAATTCGACGACTCATTTGAGACTAGGAAAGTTCATTCTATGAAGTTTATTTCACTCAATTTACTATTCTGAAGGTTTTTTCTTTCAAGGGTAGGCGTTTTGTACACAGAAATTTATGTATTAATACTATTGCAACCAAAAACGGGAGAGGGCGAGGAAGGAGGAGAGGGAGAGGTAAGTGAGACCTGCCCCGTATGTCTAATTCCCACGCTTGAACTTTACCACATGCGAAGTTACAAACATTATTTATAAGAAAATAAGAATTAACCACACAAATTAAGGTGTGAAATTTACCCGCCCCGTATGTCCAATTCCCATAATCGGAGCACAAATTTAACCATCGTACAACATGCAAATTAGAAGACTTAAAACAAAAACAAAACCACACTGAATAAGGTGTGCTATTTACCCTCCCCATGAGTCCAATTCCTATAATTGGAGCACAAATTTAACCATCGAACCACAGGCAAATTAGAAGACTTCGTTTATGAGAAAATAAAACCAAAACCACACTAAATAGGGTGTGGTATCTACCCGCCCCGTAGGTCTGATTCCCGTAATTGGAGCACAAATTTAACCATCTTCTTATAGATCCACATGCAAATTCAGAAGACTTAATTAAGAAAAAAAACAAAACAGAACCACACTAATTAAGGTGTGGTATTTACCCGCCCCATAGGTCCAATTCCCATAATTGGAGCACGGATCGTAGTCCAAAAGAAGACTTTCGAACCATTCGGCTCCCATCCTCCAATCCATTCCCATGTCTCGAACTAAAAACGAACAAACAATCTGGAAAACCTCAAAAAAAAAAGAAAGAGAAGAAAAGAAAAAAGGTAACTTGTTAAAACTGGAAAAGGTAGCCAAAAGACAAAACGGAAAAACCATTCCCAGCTCTCAAACTAAAAGCGAACAAACAATCTGAAAAACCACAAAAGAAAAAGAGAAGAAAATGAGAAAGAGACGAAAAGGAAAAGAAAGAGAAGAAAATGAGAAGAAAGAGATGAAAAAAACCTACTTGTCTCCCACGATTGGACATAAAACCAGTACCCCACAATTCTCGCATATTTGCATCGATTAAGGGATATCTATCCCATCCCCAAAACAAAAAAACAAATGGTTTTAACAAAAAAGGATTGCTCAAAAAAGGTTTAAAAACAAAAGTGAATGCTTCTCCCAGAATGGAAAGAGGGAGAGGAGAAAGGAAGAAGTGACAGAAGGAAAAGGAGAGAGGAGAGGGAGGAGAGAGAGAGAGAGACAGTACCTAATCATCCATTCTTCCAGGCATTGACAAAACAACATCGAGGGAGAGGAGAACGTATGAGGGAGAGAGAGAGAGAGAGAGAGAGAGAGAGAGAGAGAGAGTAAGAGGGGGGGGGGTGGGGAAACCATACCCGGTCATTCCGTCTTTCCAGGCATCAAAAAGAAGCTTGTCATTTCTCCATTCCTGTTTTTTTGCCATGTGTCGAGGCCCACCTGATTATACAAAACTAACCACAATTAGTGTGTATTCCTTAACCTCTTTCAAGTAACTATTTTACCAGTTATACAGTGGGGCCTCAAAGTACTGTGGGTCCACAAAAAATTTCACTCCCAATTGTTATTAGAGTTGTGATAATGATGGGCGGTGTGGTTTGAGATAGTTTCAAGACTTCTAAAACTGCGCGGATCATGGATGAATAATACTAGAATATGTAGTACTAGAAAATATAACCTAGAATATATAGTAATAGAATATACAATACTACAATATATTACATTAGAATATATAATACTAAAACATATAATACTATAATATATAATTCTAGAATATATAGTACCAAAATATACAATACTAGAATAGATTATACTAGAAAATATCGTACTAATTTAGTCCAAGGAAATCCCTTAAAAGTTAAGACTAATTTATGGTTTTCGGCCCAAAAAAGTCGAGACTGATTAGTGTTATTAACTCTAATATTGATCAGACAAAGTGGTTACATGTTCTTTACGTATTCAAGGAAAGTGATGAGGTACTGATTCTAGGTAGGGTATTCTCCCAAATGTTAACAGTTTTACAATTCTTCAAACCATAATTAGTTTTCCTCTGAAAGAAAATTATTTTTTCTCCGAAAGATAATTAATTTTTCTCCAAAACATAATCCGTTATTTTCTAAACATAATCCGTTATTCTATTTCGTTTTCCCCTTCTCTCTCCTCCTCGTTTTCTCCCTTTCTATGCCCCTCTATTTCCCTCTCCCTCTCCCTATTCCCCTTTGAATTTTGTTTCCCTCCTACACTCACCTAAATGGAAAATGGAGTTCCCACATTTGATCGAAAGGAAACGAAAATAGTCTCTCCAAATAAGTTCAAATAACAACCTGTAACAAAATAAGAAAAAAAACAAAAAAAAAACAAAATAAAATAGAATAGAATAAGATAAAAGGTTACACAAACGGTACAATATAAAAAAATATCAGAAAAAGCACAAATCCTTCACTGTAGTGATATTCCAGAAATCCACAAAAACAGCACAGAAAAGAGAGAGAGGGAGAGAGAAATAGAGGGATAGAGCAAGGACGAGAGAGGGCGAGGTTGAGGGAAAGAAAGAGAGAGGGGGAGAGGAGAGAGAGAGAGAGACAGGGAGAGGGGGGAGAGGGAAAGAGAGGGGGAGAGAGAGAGTGAGAGAGGGAGAGAGAGAGAGAGAGAGATCACACACTGACCAATAAGTGGATTCATTTGCCACTCTCTCCCTCTCATATCTCGCCACCTGGCACTTATTTCCACCACCCAAAAAAACAACAAAAACAACAAAAAACTGTTTCGTTAGATTTTTTAAGGTTCCAAACAATTCACGTTCTCAAAATAGGTTAAAGTTCGTATAAGCTTTTGGACTAGTTGTAAAAGCAGTACTATTCTCTCCTTATAATCCCGAGGAGAAATAGAGGGACAGGGAAAGAGGGAGAGAGAGAAAGAGAGCTCTCCCCTCTCCCTCTGAGAGAGAGAGAGAGAAAGAGAGAGAGCAAGAGAGTGAGAGAGAGAGAGGAGGAGAGGGAGGAGGGAGAAAAGAGGAGGGGAGAGGGGAGAGGGAGAGGGAGGAGTCCCAATGAAAGGAAGGAGTGAAAGAAAGGAATGAAAAGAAGAACAAATGAAGTATTATCCACACTATACATGGTAAGGTTGGACCTCATTTAGGAATGAGTAACTGCCCCAAAAAACCAGAAAACCCAAGAAAGACAAACGAATAACCAAGAAAAACCAGAAAGAAACGAAGGCAAACTAGAAAAAACGAAGAAAAACCAGAAAAACTAAGAAAAACCAGAAAAGAATGAAGAAAGACCAGAAGAAAACAAAGACAAATTTCGTCAACACTAATAAAGGTGAACGGAACAGTGGGAACTGACCTCCGCATGGATAAGGCGGGGAGAGAGAGAGCCAATAGCGAGCCAGGGACTGAATTTTGTACTGTAGTCGGGTCCCAGCATTCCATTTCGAGTCTCCTTATAGCGACATAACATATCCTGTTTTTTCCCCTTTCTCTCTCTCTTTTAATTCATATATCGCTTTTGATTTATTATCTCAAATTTTATGTTTTCTCCTCTTAGTTTATACCTCAGATTTATGTTTCCCCTCTCTCCTTTTTGATTCATATTTCAGGTTTATGTTTTGCCACTCTCCCTTTTGTTTCCCCTCTTTCATTTCTTCAATTTACAGTTTCTCACTTTCCCGTTTGCTTCATAACTCAAAGTTATGTTTCCCCACTCTCTCCCTTTAGTTTTATACCTCAAATATGGATAACTCGAATTTATGTTTCCCTCTCTCCAGTTTGTTTCCCCCTCTCCCTTTTGTTTTCCCTCTTCTCCGTTTTGTTTTCCGTCTCTCCCTTTTGCTTTCCCTGTCTCCCTTCTGTTTCCTCTCTCCCTTTCGTTTTCCCTCTCCCTTTTGTTTCCCTCTCTCTCTTTTGTTTCATGTCTCATATTTATATCCATATAACTGACAAAATGAAGCCTCGAAAAACTCCGCAAAACCGACTAAACTACGTCTCTTTTTTATAGACTGCTTAGAAGGGGCCGAGAGGAGAGAGAGTGAAAGAGAAAGAGAGAGAGGAGAGAGAGAGAAAGAGAGGGACCAAAAGGGGGAGAGAGAGAGAGAGAGCGAAAGAGAGAGAGAGAGAGAGAGAGAGAGAGAGAGAGAGAGAGAGAGAGAGCGAAAGAGACAGAGAGAGAGAGAGAGTAGTAAAAGGGTACAAAGGGGATTTTCAGCAACTGACATTTTTCCACATGTAGTTGTTAAGCCTTTCTAAAGCGGCCGATTCTCCACCGACGAATGGGAGCACGCCACGTGGATCCTGAAAAAGAAATCTCATCAAAAAAAAATGCAAAGCCAAAAAGTACTAAAATTTATGTACAGAAGAAAGAAAATAAACTATTACAGAAGTTATGTTGCTCATGAAAAAAGTGATTGTTTTAAAATATGTTGCTTATGAAAATAAAAAAAATCAACATTAGGTTTTTTACGATGCTCATGAGAGTAAAAATATTTAAAACTGGTTGTTTTTGTCTCTCATGTCAAAAAACAAAAAAAACACGGTTAAAAAATTATGGCTAAAAAAATACGGTTTGAAAACTATGGTTCGAAAATTACGGTTTAAAAAATATGGTTTATTTTTCCCCATTTTACCTGTTCCCGTGGTTGAAGACCTAAATCTGAAACTGAAGGAATGGACCCAATTCCTCCAATCTTGTCCAGGAGGCTTCCAGGAAACTTCCCTAGATTTTGAGGCATTTCAATAGGTCCACGAACCTTTGAAGAAGTCTCCACTGCCTACACAAATTGACCGGAAGAAAAAGGTTTTTCTTAAGCATCTTTTGTTTATAAGTGACGATTTTTTACGTGACAAATTTTTTGTGTGGTTACAGAGACCGAAAAGAAGAAATTTAGTTAAGCAAGCTTTGTTTTAAGAGAAAAAAAAAATAAAAAATATTGTTTGGAAATGTTTTCAAACATGCTTGGTTTTTTGTCGTTTGGTTCGAGTGACCAACGATGGAGAGAGGTTAACAACATGAAAAAAATGATCAAATTTTAAAAAACGTCAATACTGACATTATTCTTCTTTACAATTTATTGTTTTTTCTTTATCCTATTTTGTCTGTGAGACTGAATCAGGTCCATAATTGTGTACATCTCCCACCATTATTAGTGTGGGTTGTGTTGGAAAGTTGCTTTTGCTTTTAAATAATTACAATACAATCCCATTAGTACATGTTGTCAGATAAGGTAAAATAAGGTAATAAGGTCCAAAATTAAATCGACTCCTATATCTTGTTTTTAATGTAAAGTTTTTGACTTTATTGAACCGTAGAATGGACTTAAGTTCAACCAAGTGTGGCCTGAAAAAAAAAATTGTAAGACATATATGTAACTGAAAGGTGCATAGAAACTTAAGGAAAGAGTTTTAAAACTCTAATTGGTCGATGTCGTAAAAGAGGAAGTTGACAGTTTTCAAGAATATCGTTATTAGAATTAATTTTTGTTTCGCCACTCAAAAAAATCAACTTTTCTTCGTGCACACCTGTCTGATTTTCATTTGGAAACTGTGAACTGAAATAAGAAACGTAACTTCCCATCACAACCGTCATTACTAATCCAAAAGGTGTACATCGAGAAAAAATGAAGTTCAAGGCTGAAACCATTAACACTAGTAGGGATACAAGGTTTAGGTCTTGCCTTGTTCACATAACAAAACAAAAGAAAAACAATAATAATAATAATAGTAATAATAATAATAATAATAATAATAATAAAAATCAGCAAGAATGTATGCCCCTCCCACAGAAAAATCAGGTAGCAACAAATTGCCTTAAACCGAGGGAAAAACGAGCTCAAAATCATGTAAAACCAACTGATAAAAGATGTTAAGTAATAATCATTATCATGCAAGACAAATAGAAAGTTCTTGACTACTCTCCTCTACTGCCTTCATTCCCTCCATTCTAAAAGTCAATCTATTGTATAATTTACTTCAACTCACCTTCCGAAATTGAGTGTACACATCTGGTAATTGCGATGAAACAAAAGGCAAATCCTCGATATGGTACATTGTCGTCCCCCATATAAGTTCTAAACGAGGTTTTATAATTTTTTTAACCATTGTATTTTCATTTGACGCTTTTGAAGCTTCCTTCACCTCCAGCCTTTCCAAGGCTTTAGCCATGGCTTTTTCTACTTGCGTTTCTTCCTCGCATGTTTCTGCTTGAGCATAAACCTGACCCAGAGAGAGAGATAGGGAGGGAGGGAGGGAGAGAGAGAGAGAGAGAGAGAGAGAGAGAGAGAGAGAGAGAGAGAGAGAGAGAGAGAGAGAGATCAATATATCCTCTTGTCTAAGAGCAAACAACTTCAAAAAAGCAGAGTATGCAATACAAGCATTCTTCACAACTCCACAGTTTTGGTTTTTTCTAATTGCCTCACATTTTCCATAAAAACATCTGATTCCTCCAAAATCACATCTCATTCTAACATTTTTCCCTCACTTTTTACGTGTAATGTTTTATAACCTTACACATTTTGTTCTTAAATTTCAAGATTCAATATTGACTCAATTGATAAGCACTTGACCTCATCAAATTCCTCTTTTTCAGAAATACGTCGTTAAGTTAAAAGAAAGGAAAAATTGAACTCATCAATTTTCTTTCCTTCTTTTCATACTACACCGCCCATTGTTATTAGCATTAAGGATTTATCAGTGTTAACGCAAAATTTAAAATTAGCAATACTAATTTAATGCAAGGAGACCTGTCAGATCGTAGTCCACATCCTTAAATAGTGTTGTCGCTAAAAATATTTTGTTTTGTTGTTAACACTATTAAAACTCGCAAAAAAAAACTCGCGACCGAGTTAGTGTAATCAACTCTAATAACGATGGTCGGCATAGTCATTTTGGCCACTCTGAGGAGTAATTTGAGCCGTACAATATTTCATTCTTTTCATAATTAGTGTGGTAAAAGGAAGGGGAAACTTACTGTATGTGCCCCGAGTTCTGCGACAATCTGAGGCACATTCTCCTCGGGCTTCCCTAGCCGTACGATCAGATCTGATCCGACGGCCTGCAATCGTTTTCTCAAATCTGACACCGCCTCGACTAAAAACTGCGCTCGCAACTCTAAAAACATTCACAAAAAAAGACAATAACAACAAACAACAAAAAGACGAAAAGAAAAAAAGAAAAAAGGAATCAGAGAGAGAGAGAGAGGGAGAGAGAGAAAGAGAGGGAGAGAGATAAAGAGAGAGAGATAGAGAGAGAGAGAGAGAAAAAGAGAGAAGGACAACGAGAACAACGCAAGAAGCATGGAAATGAAAGAAAAACAAAGAAGAAAAAGGCTAAACACGGTGGACTCAACAGCAAGGTGGAAAATGCAAAGATAGAAAAGACAAAGATGGAGAAACATCGAGAAATCGAGACTCGAGAAACAAAAAAACTAACAAGCTGTCTTGTGTTGTTGTTGTTGACTTGTCAAAAAGTGAAAAGCAATCAAAAAAGAGAAAATTTAAAAAGAGAAAAGCAATACAAACCTCCGGTTTTCGGAAACCCGAAAATAGAAGTTTCTCCGAAATGTCGAGGGTCAAAACAGTAAATTGGGACTACGGACTCCGATGTCTCCCAGGCTCGAAAAAGTGTTTCATTGTCGTGAATTCGAAGGTCGTTTCTAAACCACACTATTGCTGTACCTTCTGACTTACGAGGGAGAGACGGAGAAGAGTTTTTGTTTAAGTTTTTCGAAGCCATGACCGATTTATAAACTCGGTTGTAATGTAAGCGAGGATTGATAATATAATCTGAAAAAAAAAGACAGAAAAAAAGACGGGGAATAAAAAAAGACAAGGAAAAAAAAAGACAGGTCTACGGTTTGCAAATGTTATAAATTTCATGATTGCCTTGTAAAATTTTTGGTGTAAAGTCTGGAAGAGCTGATGAAGGAAAAAAACGTGTGTTTTAAATCATTTATTGTAAACAAGACCATTTTCTAAATAAGGTATATGTTTACGTATCTCCTTCCCCTCCTACTCCCTTTTTCCCTCCTCGCCCTCCCTCTCCCTACCTGTCCCTCTCTTTCTCCTTCTCATTCTCCTTATTCTTCCTCATTTCCTTTCCTCGTTCCTCTCACTCTTGTTCTCCCTCTCTCTCTCTCTCCGCTTCTCCCTTCCCTCATGCCTCTCCTCCCCTCATCCCTCTCCCTCCCCTTATCCCTCTCCCTCGCCCACTCTCTCTACCTCCATTTTGGATGAACTCATTTTCCAGTTTTTTGGCATCTAGTGGATGGCAATCACTATTTAAGTACAAAAATTATTAGTGCGGGTTTTTATAATAGTTATCATTAAATAAAGAAATTAAAGAAATTTCTAGTGTGGGAATTACAATAATATTATTAAATAAAATTATTAGTGTGGTTTTTTATAAAAGTCCTATTGATTAAATAAATTATAAGTATGGGCTCTAATATGGTATTACCACTTAAAGAAGTAGCATCAAGAAAAAAATAGTAGTACAATCAACACTAATTTACACTTAAGCAAAAAAAAAAAACACGGCATCAAATTGGTGTTATAAACACTAATTGCGATTCACGGTATACCATAATATCATGGAGTGAGGAAAACCGATTGCTTTTTTTTTTTTTTTCAAGTGTGAAAATGAACTTTGCATTAATTAATTTACATAATTTCATTAAAAAAAGGGGGAATTATGGAATTAAAAAAAAAGTGGACTGTATATAATCAAAGTTCTTAATAAAATTGAAGTCAACAAAAAAATAAAATAAGTAAAATGATTGAATAATTATTGCACAATAGAATAACAACATAATTAAATTAAGAAAAGACAGAAAGGCTAATAATTCAATGAACTAAAATGATTAAATGAGTAAATGATAAAAAAAGTTGTCAATGTACAATTCCCTCCACACTATCCTTCCAGCATTGTGAAAAATCCTAAACTGCAAAATTATATATTTAAGATGAATTTATTATGTATTATATAAATGTAATTGATTTAAAATGCGTTCAAAATTATGGAACTGCACTTAGCCTCTAGAGGACTTTCAAATTCCTTCATACCGTACACAAATTTCAGTATTTAATTGAATTTCAGTATTTAGTTAATTTCAGTATTTAAACTTCTTGAGGACCTTGAGAGGTTGCATACCATCTTGAACTCTTCTTTCGTTTTTATGTTTTTTTGCTGGACATTACGTACTCTGCAAAAATATTGTCTAATTTAAATACAAAAACCATGTTCCGCCTACTTGATTTGAAAACTATTCTTTGAAATGTGGTGCGTTTCTGCACAAAAAATCGTAAATTTCTTATGATTGTGGTGAATTTCATAGCAATTATGGCTATCAGTTAAAAGTGAACTCATATTTTTCCTGTTTCAGTACTTTTTTCCGTAACAATTTTTTTTCCGTAACAATTTTTTTTCCGTAACAATATTTTTTTCCGTAATAATATTTTTTTCCTCAATAATATTTTTTTCCTCTGTACTGCTTCCTGTTTAAATCTCCTTCATTACCTCCTATTACCTTCACCTCCTAATAACATAGTCTCATTCTGTCTATGATGGCCATTAATAAGTTGTAAAGTTTCTTCATTAAAAAAAACCATGCCTCAAATTTTAATTTAAAATCATTTCTTCATGCCTCAAATTTCAATTTCAATTTTAATTGACAATCAACACTAAATAAGAGTCATAAAAGTCAAAACAAATATAAAAGGACTTTCGTCAAATCATGTAAAAAACCAACACTAAATAAGAGATATAAAGTCAAAAAAAAAACAAATTAAGCACTGTACCTTTGCCAAGAATATGTCCACTGCCAAATGAGTTATCGTAGAAAGAATATTCGTTTGAAAACTGTTTACTAATAAAAGCTGAACGGAGCCGAACAGAATTCAGCTTTACTGCTTGAAAAAAGTTTATTCTTTTGCCACTGACAAGATTTGCAGTTCCAGGAAACGACAAACGAAATGAGAAACACAAACTAGTTGAAATCATGACAGTTTTGAAATTATTTTTCGATTCGCAAAGAATAAATAAACATATATTATGGAATATTTAGAGAATATCAAGTCTTTAATTGTATACTTTAGGACAGCCACTTATAAGAGATTCAAAACTTGCTATACATCAAACCCTAACCAATCTTCACTTTCTTTCTTTTTACTTTTCTTTCGTATTTTACTCCCAAGCTTCTTAAAATGAGTTCTGTTGTGTGATGTATCGTGACGTGACCTTGATACACATGCTATTTTGTCTGTTTGCGCCATTTTGTCTGTTTGTGTCCTTTTATCCGTTCGTAGTGGCTACAGCAAGTGACATGAGGGAGAGAGGAGGTGGAGGGCGTGGCATCCTCTTAGCCAGAAACAATTCAGTGCGAAACAATGATTTAACGTGCGAGCGCACTAAACTCTTCGCCTTGCGCACTGCACTTTACTTGCGCACGTAATATAGCTCAAAAATATGCATACAATTAAGGTTGGGATCCACAGTGGAGTACACTGTACTTCACTATTTCTACTACCACTGCAGTTTTTTTTCCCGTGTACACTTATGCGATGTTTAATCCGGCGGTTGCGATTGAAAAACACGTTTCTCACTTTCCGATTGGCGGTCTCCAATCGAAGAGACATGTGTGCACGGAGAAAGGATATAAGTGGCGAAAAAAGCATGGCACCAATAGGCCAATAGCAACACACAGTTTTACGACGATAATTGCAACAGTGCGTCCGTACTCTCATTGCCTGAAGGTTTTATATTCGACGATCCTTCAACGGTTCAACATCTGTCCTCGTACTGGAGAGTCCAAAAACCGGTACAACTGTACACCGTCAATCGCCATTAGAGTAAAGGAATAAATAGCGTAAAAAAAAAATAGAGTTATTAACACTCATCGGGAATTATATTTTTTTGAAAAACAATATATATACTAATTAATCCCTAACTGTAATTTGGGTTGTCCTGAATAATAAGTACCCGCCCTTTCAATGTCAACATTAATATGTGTATCGGTACAAAATCTGACAATTCGTACGCCGTCGTGTTGTTCACACGGTCGACGTACGAACATATGAGAACGTGAATTTTGTCGACGAGTTTGCGTCTCTTTCTTCCAGTGCACATTCACATGTGTGCGCAATAATGTTAAGTGTCTTTTTATGCCTTTGTAAATCAAAAAGTATAATTTCGTACGGAGATAGCCTGTCCGTATGCCATACTATTACCTTTGCAATGTACTTCCATTTTTAACGCTAATTGAAAAAATTCCCTAATTAGAATAATGGAAAAAATAAAATTATGGATTGTATTTGAGATTTTTTTTTTTTTTAAAGGGCACCGAATTGGCGTTATATGCTCTAATAGCAATTGACGGTGTACTATTCTGCACTGTAGTATAGACCATACTATTTTACGGAGTAGACCATCCTATTTTACGGACATGGATATTCTCCAAACTAATCACACTAGACGACGACAGTAAATACAGAATAGAACAATGTAAGACAAAATGAGACATTAGGGTATATTCCCATATGCATAAGTAATGGTTTTATTCTGTCGTTTTCCTGTAAAACTTAGCGTCGTACTGCCTAAGTTGCAACCGTACGAAGATATCGCAAATTTCTAGAGTACAATTTGCGTCATCCTCGAACTTGGGGTGCGTCCCCATGTACTTGTAACTTAGCGAATGTAATTTGTATTTTAGCGCGGATCCGCCGGACCCGGTTTCAAGTGTCCCTATGTGTAAGGGTGTGTGCCCATGTGACCGAAACTTTGAAACGTTACTTTGGATTTTAGCGCAAATTTTACGGTGTACTTTTCAAAATGTTCTCATGTCAAACATTACTTGCGCCTTCATTCCCTCAAATATGTGACAATTGTAGACGTCGCCAATATCTTGTGACACCTGTAAACGCCAACAAACTGCGGACACTTGTAGACGCCAACGAGCTCTAGACAAATTGTGGACATTTGTAGACTATAGCGAGATTCTGACATACCGCGGACATTTGTAGACGCCAACGAGCTCCGAACATTTGTAGACGCCCACATGTGGACAACTTAACAAATCGTCTACGTCTACAAATGGTTCTACAGATGGACTCCTCTTTTTTGGAGAAGGTCACCACGATGTAATCCCCGCAGACCTTGCTGGAGATTTATTCCGTACAACCAAACAAACAAATGAATTGTTTGCAAACGGACAAACATTCTTTTTTTCGTGTACACTCCTAGTTGCA
This sequence comes from Zygnema cylindricum, assembly GCA_037447655.1. NCBI lineage: Eukaryota > Viridiplantae > Streptophyta > Zygnematophyceae > Zygnematales > Zygnemataceae > Zygnema > Zygnema cylindricum. Next base: position 399,765 of record JBBHKE010002397.1, on the reverse strand, counting down.
ACAAAAAAAAAAAATGACGCGTGCAATCTAGCTTTTCTATTCGTCGATAAAGTAGTATTTTAAATTAAAATTAGATCGTGATTTGGTTCTAGTGCAAGTGTGAAGATGAGCTGGAAGTGGGTCGCGATGATAATAACGCCAAATTTATATACCTTCCAAGTACCAAGATGTACTTGTGTTTTTGCACATTTTTCGTACGGTGTAATATTTTCTCGTTGCAAGTCCCGTTTTTTGTAAAACGACGGGAAAAAACCCTTACTTGAACACATGGACACACACCCTAAGAACATAATCATAACTGGCGTTAAGAACGTAACTGTAATTGACGTTTGAGACGATTGTATACTCTTGAAATGAATTAATTAATATTCAATTCTTAATTTAGACTCTATAGTAAAGAGAGGGAGAGAGTCACCATAGCTGTCGCCATAGTCAGGAAAAACAGGCAGACAGACAGGCAATCAGACAGATTGGAAGATAACCAAAATGTTGCCTTTAGCAGGATTTGAACCTAGGTCTACGGAGTACTATGTGGACGTACGCCTTATCCACTTAGGCGTTAACGAAACGATACACGTATATGGTTCGGTTATTAATTAAAGTGTTATTGAAACGTCACTTTGACTTAAACAGACCAAAATTGACGAAACGGCATATATAGCCAAACGACGCTCGCGGACGCGAATCTAACCGTGTAAAATATATGATTGGACAGCCTTCGTCGCCCCCGCCAAACCCGAAAGAATCTTTGGCGGCTTCCGGGCAAGGCGGCGCACTTTGCCACGTGGCGACACACCATTGGACGCCGGGAAAGATGGGAGGAGGAACGATGGCTCCCAAGTTGACAAGTGTCAACCAAAAGGCCATGTTGTACAATGGTCGTACAAGAAGTACAATCGGCCACTGTACCTTCTTGTACTATATACTCTTTTGATTGGCCTAGGGTAGTGTAGTAGGTAGTTATGAGTAGGAGTTAAGGGACTTAGCGTATTTGAGGCGCCTCTCTCCAAGTGACCTTTTGTATTTATAGGCCATCTTTGGCCAACCATAACTTACTGCTCAGGGGAGCAAATTCACTTTTTGCGTTTGACTCAGGGGAGTCTTGTCCTCACAAGGGTGAGGGTGGGTCAGAATATTTGTGTGCCTGGGCGGCGCTTATTCAGCGGGAAAGTAGAAGGGGCAAATATTATCCTAGAGGCTTTACATAGGCTGCTCATTCTGTGGGTCAATGGAGACCACAGAATTTCAAAAACAACCAAACTCACCACCGCTGCTTTGAAAGAACATGTGCTCCTCCGATATGGAGCTCCAGCAGAAGTCCTTTCGGACCATGGGACCGAGTTCCGTGGCGAATTTCAGGAAATGTTGGACGAGGCGTTGATTGATCACTGCCGAACAAGTCGAGATCATCCCCAGGCAGACGGTTTGGCTGAGAGGGCGGTGCAAACATTTAAGCGAGCTCTGCGTAAACATTGTTTGGAGAAACAGATTACTGTGTGGGATGAATCTTTAGGTTATATTGTCATGGGTTATCGCATGTCTGTACTGGCCAGCTTAACAAATTTCAGTCCCTATTATGTGTTATTTGGTCGACAGCCATTGCTCGGTAGGAATATAGAGAAAGCTGGTAGTTTTCCTTTGCCACTTATGTCGGATTGCCTTTTTTTGGAAGAACTAACCAATCGGGCTTTGCTTTTTGCGAGGGAAATTCCAATGGCCTTTGAAAACTTGCAGATTGCTCAACATCGCGACTCTTTACGGTTTGCAACAACTCGCAGAGGCAGTTACCGACCACAACAAAAACCCTATCGGGTGGGGGACTATGTATATTTGCGTCGGCAAACATTTGACACACTTGACACGGATGTCTCGTCTCACAAATTAAGGATCACCAAGATCGACTCCAATAGATTATTAAGCCTACAAGGGGCCGACACACGGACTTTGCGAGAACATTCAAAAAATTGTGCTCCCTGCTACTTACCCGATCTCTCTCACAGTATGGATCTGTGGCGGATGCCGATTACCGAGGCCACCGAGTGTCAGTTGTGTCGGCGGTCTGACGCAGAAACCACGATGCTTCTCTGCGACTATTGCAATCTAGGATTTCACATAGAGTGCTTCGTCCCTCCTTTGCACGCTATTCCACCTGGACAATGGTTTTGCCATGGATGTCGCGACCTACCGGTTGTCCTTCCCAGCTCCCCTGCAGGCTAAGGAGCTGGGGGGGGGGAATTCCATCCTCTTCCACCTCTCTACTCTCCAACTAGTCGTTGTACTTTTTGTTTGTTCGTTGTCTTGAGGTAAATCATTAATATTTCTGAAGTTATATATATTCTTTGCCCTCTGGTTTTGTCATACATATGTGCGGTCTATACATTTTTGGCAACCCTCATTGGGTGTGATGCATGTCATTTCACGGTTGTATGCTCATGCACGACAGCTGTCATGCCGCAAGACGTCGGCGGGTATAATTGCTGATTTTCATTCTAATTAGGGTATAAGGGAATAATACAGGTCGGTGGCGGAGTGTTAAGTTGATGTAGTGACGGAACTAAGGTCGTTCCTTTTTACCGTCATGGAAAAAGATTTCAGTACGACATCGGGTTTCGCAAATACGAACGGCTCCAAACCTGACATCTTATGTACTCCAACCGTTACATACCTGACACATGTCCAAGTCGTGAACCCTCGGAGGTTCATGCATTATTTTTGTATCGTAGGGAGGGTTTTTATCCTCGAGGTGTAGATGTAAGGCTTTCCGAGGAGGCCACATAGCGGCCACCTCTAGAAATTGGCAGTGTTTGTACATAGAAAGCTGCTTGCTCAGAGACATGCAGGAATTAGTGTAGCTGTACGATAGGCAACATCATAGGATAAAGGCCATGTGGCCGCATTAGATTAGTCACAAATTACAACACGAGAATCCAACATTGGAGAGTTGTCGTTTTCCGGCGAACTACATTATCGAGATTTGTCGAACCTTTTATTGCTTCCGTTTCAGTTAGCGTTGCTCGGCGACATATTTAGGATCAGTTGGTTGTTGAGTTAGGGTTTCTCTTTTTTGGGTCCTTAGTCTCTTCCCTAGCCTTGTCTCTGAGCTTTTCTGAGCTCTCTTTCTATACTAGTGTTTACCTAATCTACCGGCGCAAGCCAGCCTGCAAGGTTTCCCTCCAGACTGTGTTTCACTTGCCGTGCTCTGCGAATCCTGGAGTGTGAATGTATTGTTGTTGTTGCACGATTTATGTTGTCTGCCTCTTTTTTCCGCTGGATTTGGAAGTTCCGTTTTTCTCGGAGGTCTCCGCTGGTTAAGGAGAGTTTGCTATTTGGCAGTTGGACTCTTGTAGGGAATATTGAAGACTTCAGGGCCTAGTGGCTACTATCGCAAATATCGAATTCCATCCTCTTCCACCTCTCTACTCACCAACTTGTCGTTGTACTTTTTGTTTGTTCATTGTCTTGAGCTAAATCATTAACATTTCTGATGTTATATATATTCTTTGCCCTCTGGTTTTGTCATACATATGTGCGGTCTATACATTCTTGGCAACGCTAATTGGGTGTGATGCATGTCATTTCACGGTTGTATGCTCATGCACGACAAAATCTTCACCTATCCACTTATCTAACTGGTCTTTCTTTTACTAAAATAAAACAGACTCAGCTCCCCTTGATCTCTTGCTACAAATTATTTTAGGATTTTTAGAGTTTTTTAGGAAATGAATTCACTAACCTTCCACGCTAAATTGTGCACAACCTTACCTTCGAAGAATCCATTTGTAAAACAAGCTATATGAAATTCTTATCTTACAAAGTTTTTTAAGTTTTCTGTCAGTTTAAAAAAAGATAAAAAAGTTAAAGATTATTTATCATATCAGATCATAGAGCCTTTTTTTATAGTATTTCAACGTTTTTCATAATTTTACAGGGTTTTTCTGAGTTTTTTTCAGGTTTTTAAATATTTTTAAGGTTATTTGGGGTTTTATAAAGGTTATGTACCAAAGGCCGTTTCCATTCAAGTTAGGATTAAAAAATAGGATATCATAAACCCTCAGGTTTTTTATAATGTCAGTCTTCTTCCACTATATGGAATTTTTCAAGAAAAAGAAGATAATAGACATCATCTAAGCTACCTAAGAAAGATTGCCTCAAAAGAGAAACAAAATTGAAATGTTCTTACGTTTAAGACGCCTCAGTAATTTCCCACTTAGTCCTTGCCAAAGATAAGCGCTCACAATTGTTTCGACGCTCTAACCTTTATATAGTTGAGCGAATCTCAAAGTTGCGCAAACCAATCTGGGATAATAGTTTGCAACAACATGGTGCGAAACAAAAAGCCGGCGGCAAAATAATACAATCGTACATCCAGGCAGTACGTGTACGTTTTGGCGCGAAAGAAAAAACCGGCGGCAAAAAAGTACAGCTGTACTTCCTAACGTATATAACTGTATAACGTTTCGCGCCGAATGCAATTGTACGTACGTGTATAGCGTGGCGCGCCATTCAGCTTGAATGAAAAAGCCGGCGGCAGAAAAGTACAATTGTACGTTCCAGAGGGTTCGTATACAGCGTGACGCGTCATAAATGAATGGGCCGAAAACATCGGTTTTCCGATACTTGTATAACTTTCCAGTTTCAGGTGCCTTTTGTCGTATTCGTTCACAATTTGTCATCAGTAACATTTTGATGTATCATCGGACAGATATTTTTATCGAGGACCTAAAAAAAAAATGATTATCGATTATTGTTTTTTCCTGTCGATAATCTCATACCGCATCGGTCACATCGTATCGTATTGTCATATTGCGTCAAAAATATCGCTTATTATCGTGTCGGTGAAGTTTACGTATTACAACGCGTATCGTTATTAGCGTTAATTTTTCTTTCGCCTCATAAAACATCTTTTCTCCGTACACACATGTCCGATTTTCAGATGAACACCGACAATCTGAAGGTGAGAAACCTATCTTCCAATCGCAACCGTCAAATCCATAATCTGACAAGTGTGTACGGAGAAAAGATGTTTTACGCAATTAGAATAGCGATTCATGGTGTAGCTACATTTTTCTGCATGGATTCAACCTATACTTTAAATGACGCCCCCGATGTGCGAAAAATAAACCGATAGTGCATACATTGTTCAATATTACATGAGAAATTAGAGTGGAAAACCTAAAACATAGCTTATTTTCCAATTCCTCATTCTTCAACTACGAATTCATTTTTACCATGATGGTCATGATTACCAAAACAATGATGCCATTCTTCTTCTTCTCCAATGACGTCATTCTTATTCTCCTCCCGCCTTGCTAGAAGGGAAACAATGTCAATGTCCACAACTTCTCTTCCGATACGATTTCGATGTATTATCGGACCAGTCGAAATAAAATCGATTAAGGATTTTTAATCTCCTTTCACGTTACCAGGAGGGGAACAATGTCAACAATGTCCCATGTGAACACGGGTTATATACCATAATTTTGTCATTTCTCAAGTCTCTCATTGGCCTTCAAGCTCCACTGTCACTTAGGTCTTTTTACAGTTATCTCCTATATTCAAAGAGTTTCGTCAACAAATTGTCCTTTCTAAAGACTATTGTCAAAAGTCAAAAGGCAAGGCAACATAACTAATATCATAGAAACCCATACACATATTACATGCACAATTATTAGAAGAGACTTTGGGGCAAATTTTATCTGAGATTACACAGAAGCTTAACAAAGCAAAGCATGACAAGAAAATGAGTATATATTTTTGAAAGACCACAAAATTTCCTTTAAATAACAAAAAAAAAACATTAGCAACCAACAAAAATGGCACACATTAAGCAAGATATTCCTATAAGCAACATTAATAGAAACAACAAAAAAGGGGAGAAAGTATGAAAGTACAACAAAGTACACAGTACGTAAAGCAACATTTCTTTGATTTGCTGAAAAATAATGCATTCATATCCGTTTTCCCGTTTGATATATACACCCCAAAAGAACAATATGACATTGACAGCCGTAGAACTTATTACTATAAGAGTAGCCTTCTCAATAAAGACAAATACGCGAAACGAAGACCAATATATGAACAAAGGGAAACAAACCGATATATACAGAATGGACCAATCGACTACATATAAATCAAAGTCCTTCGGTTCCTATCTCCATCTCCATCCTCGATGTTCAAAAAACTATCTTCCCTCGAAAACTTGTCAAGAACTTCTGAGAATACTGCCTAATCCATATGAGACAAAAACCTCTGAACCATCACTGAATATACGGAGAACAGGTTTTTGAAAAGTATTACTATAAACATTTAGATAGAGTAGTCGGTTGGTAAATAAATTGTCGATTTTTTTATTTTTACGAGGAAGCAAAACCACTTTTGCCAAGAGCATCCAAGAAAGCCCGTTGAGACTCGGGTCTGCGAAAATCAGAAACAACAAATGATTTAAAATGATATATATGCCAAAAAACAGTAATGGATAAAACATAGGAGGACGAACATAGGAGGACAAACAAGTTAGCTGTTTAGACAAAACGAGAAAGGGAGATATTCGCATATGATTCAAGTTTGACTCAAGTTAGGTCACTCTCCCTCTGCCCCGATTTCCTTCTCTTCGGGTCTCCCTCTCCTTCTCTCCAACTGCCTCTCTCCCTCTCCCCCTCTCTCTAGGGAAAAACTGACCTGAAAAGATATTCTGCATGTTGGTAATTCGGATAGTACAAAACGCGGACATCATGTTTCTCCAAATACCTACATACAAACGGATAGATAAAAAAATAATTAGGAAAAGCAATTAAAAAATAGAAGAAAGAAGAAAACAAAATATGTTTTTCAAAATACCTACATGCAAACCGATAAAAAAAAATGGAATTTTCACGAAATCGACAAATACTGCCATAGCCATATATCAAACTCGAATTCGTTCGATATATAACACTGGTATTTTCGGTCAACACTTGATTTTAATTCATAAGAATGAAAAGGAAACCATTGAAAAAAAAAACCATATTTGGTTACATCAAAATTAAGCACTTATCAGCAAAAATGTTTACCTTTTAACCTGCTTCGCCGGTACTATTTTGTCTTTTCCAGCCAGCATAACCACCGCCCGAGCAGGCAGTTGGTCAATCCATAAATGCAGTTTGTGCCTATGATATTCAAAAAAAAAAAAAAACGACATCGTCAAGACACCTTCAAGAAAAAACGAACTGACAAGGTTTGGAAAACACAAAACCTAAGAACCACCAAAACATAATTTGCTGAAAAGTCAAAACCAACATTCAATCTCAAACATAAGAATAGAAACACAAGACTCACTGAAATCCTTCACTTTTTTCAATTAAGTTTCAGGTTAGGTCCAGCTTATTTGATCGATTACCAGATTGGAAACTCAAAATTTGTCCTCAAACGTGACAGGAAGAGAATCCTTTTTGTTTTAGCTTTCGTATAGATATGAATGAGACTCCCTCACAACACACTATTCTCACCAATGAACACCGATTATACGCAGCAAACTATTATGTAAAGTCTTATTTTATATACTGTTCTAAACAATCAAAACCTATAATAACCATTATATCAAGTCTTATTATGTAGACTTTCTCAACAATCAAGACCAATTATAGATGTTACACTATTACATAAAGCATTACTATTTTTAGTATCTCACCAGTCGAAACCGCGACAGAGGACTTGAGCGACTTGAATTTCTCTCGAACAAAAAAACCAGCGAGCCCAATCGCAACATGCCATAAAAAAATCCTCTCCTCCGGGAACCCTGTTCCATCCAAAAGAATCGCCACAGTCAATATAGTCAACTCAGCATATTATGAAACCATGACTAAAGGAAAAAAAGTTTTATATCCTGTTTAACGAGTTACAATCATTTTTTATTCACCAATGTGTTCTCGCATAAAAGAAAAAAGAAAAAAGAAAAAGAAAATGTTTAATTGGTTGTTGGGAGGGGAGAGGGAGGGAAGAGAGAGGGTGGGATTGGAGGTGCGCGAGGGGGAGAGGGGGAGAAAGAGAGAGAGAGAGAGGAAGATGGAGGCGAGAGAGGGAGAGAGAGAGAAAGAAAGAGGGAGAGAGGGAGAGAGGGAGAGAGAGAGAGAGAGAGAGAGAGATCAACCTGTACACAAAGTTGAAGACAACATCGGGAAGACAAAGTAAAAAGCAAACAGGATCGGCTAGTCCGAGAGAAGAGACGACTTCTGGGAATCGGCGAGTCAACTGTGGTAGTTATTTTAAGAAATACAAAAAGTAAAATAAAAGAAAAAAGTACAAGAAAAACGAAAGAGTTAATAAGGTAAAAGAAATTTACATAGATTTTAAATACACAGAGGACGGAATCTTTGCAAAAAAAATTCAACAAGAGAAACTTTGACAAAAAAAGCACTGGCACTTCTAGTCAAACTGCTTGGTTTTCGTAACTTTCCTCTTTATTTTTGCTGTCTCTCCTACTGAAAAAAAAAAAAAAAAAAAGTGTTAACACATCAACATCACTTGAAACCATCCACTTGATGCAAAAGTAGTACAGCATCATCGCTATTCGAGTTAAAATGTCTTTCTTCATTGCTGAAACTCTTTCACCTTCATGCACACTTGTAGAATTACTCATATATTGTGATAAAAAAGTAGGGATTTTTGAATCTTCAGTATATCCCTTTTAAACAAAATACCAACAAGTGTGCATGGAGAAAAATAAATGTGAGAGGGAAAAAAAACATTTTAACTCTGATTGGAATACATGATGCAGAAATAATAATAATTTTACAGTAAAAGTCTCAAAGACAAGAATTGAAAAAAACGTACCCCAGCAATAATTAGAGACCCATACGAGTGGCCTATATATTGAGCAGGACCAAGAGAATGTTCTTTGTGAATTCCTACTATCGCCTCCACCTGAAAAAAACCCATTAAAGGCCTCAAATAACATAAACAAGTGGACTGGAGTACAAATATACAAGAACATAATCTTGACGAAAGAAGTAAAAAGTCCAGATACAAGGACCTTCCACCCAAAGAGACATAAAAAATTCCTCATAGATTAACACATTTCAGCTTATAATTGTGACGATCGGAAAACGAGGACATCTTTTATGTACATGCATTTTTTACACAAGGGTTACAAACAGACAAATAATATGCGCTCAATCATTTGAAATTTACATCACTAAAACTCCACCGTCGCTAAACAACGTTTGTATCCTCGTGCCTTTTAAGCATTGAAATTGTTTACAAAAAAAGGATCTTAAGAGTTCACGTCAAAAAAAGCGAACAATGACACCTATTCAGTCATCAAATTCAATAACAGCATCAGTTCTTTAAAAAAATTATGATCTTTGCTTTTGTTAATCTTGTTTTTTCCACGTTTCCACGATTCTGGTTTTGATTATTGGTGTCACGATTGTTTATCACAATGTTATAAACAATATTTACCAATATTTTTCATATGTTTATCACCTACCACTTCATCCGCTGAGGGGATTTTCCGGTGAATCCTTAAAGCAATATGTCCCATTTCCACGACCACCATGGCCTGTAAATTACCCCAAAACCCTTACAGATGTTTTCATATAAATTTTAATGGCATGGAAATTAGAGGACCCTTTAAGGCACATTAGACCATCAGATTTTAGTCACCTCTAATGATTAATTGAACAGATTTTTGAGTAAAATCATGTACAATTTACTCACTGAATTCTACAAAAACACTTACAATCACCCAGTAGTGAGTAAACTCCAATAAAAGTGTAATGAGGTTTTTTAAATTGTGTCAGAATAAGCATAGGAAATTAAGTAAACATTTTATAAAATGAATGAACCCTCCAACCATTAAAATTGTCTTCACTGATTTTGACTGTAAACACAAGTCTATAATAAACTGTTATCTTCCCAAGAGCTTAGAAACTTTAGAGAGTCATTAAAAGCTCCTAAATATCCAGTTAAGTCACAATGGGGACTTACCCCGTTATGAGCCTCAAGCAACATATGTATAAATCCAAGGTATGGAGTTATTCCAATTCCCAGACCGTGGACAAAAACTCGAGGAACTTGCTGTGATTTTATATTTGTACTTCTAATTTCCTGCAAAATAAATCACAATACATATTTACAAAAGATGGTAGACATGGACATCAACCACAAGGCATTATAGCTCCGAAAGTAGAGACTCAAAAAATGTTGATGGCCACAATTATAATAAAAATGAATGAAACAAATACTTCATGGTTAGACATGAGTATGTTCACTCATTCAAAACTGGGTGTTTTTCAAAAAACGTGTGTATTTAAGTAATGTAATTCCCTATAAAAGCCACAAATGGTATAACTCAGATTATAGTACCTGAACAATGGGAGGCCGATACCAGTAGTGCAACAACGGCTCTGTACTCTGTCTCCTGAAACATAAAAAGTTACATTCAATCAGCCTCCAGAAAAAGGTGAGTTTAGAAAAAAAAACATTTCGCATGCATGAAACTATTTCTTTAAGCATGTAACTTGACAAATGCTTGGTTTTACAATACAAAAACGACAGGAATATGAAGGTAATAACAGTGTTGCGAGCGAAAAAATCTCTCTGAATCTCCCCATTAGATTCAAAGGAGAGTACAGAGTGTAAAAAAGAAAAAAGATGATGATGATGCCCCCACATCAATGGTGATAACAAATACAACATTAAATCGTTAAGTTACAAACTTCTTGATTTTTTTGAAATTGTAATACTTTTCATCCAAAGGAGAGGCTCAGACCTACCAACAGAGAATCATTTTAAGAGGAAAACAAGGGAAACAAGTAAGGCATATAAACTCACTTTTCAAAGCCTAAGCATCGCATTGCTATTCCTGTAAGAACGCCCACACACTGACTCCTGCAAAAAAAAAAAATTATAATAATAAAAATAAAGTGAAGGAACAGGATTTTGATAGGCTTCATAATTTTTAAGTTGGATCATCATCGTCATTTGGGGAGAAGGTAAACAAACCTAGAACATAAAGTCTTAAAAGCAGGTAACTTTTCTTTTCAAGCATTAGAGTTTGCTTTTATCTATGAGAAAAGCAAGTATCACGCTAAAGACTTCAGCCAATATTAGAATCCTCAAATAAAATCCAGTTTCACTATTGAACTATATGTGTTATACACTTGAGTCAATCTCCATAACAAACAGTGAACTCTTCACTTTTACGCGAATTTGTTTTACTAGTTTGTTCATTTGACTTAAAACACATAAAGAAATGCCCAAAAAAATAGAAAACCTTGCACTGCTACACAAGTTCTTTAATGTGTTTTAGGTTTTTATGATTCTCACCAAACATATAAGGCAAGAGGATGGTGTACAGCCCGTAATGGTTCACGATTGTGGGCCATAAATTCTAAACCCTCCTCGTATCCCTCCGCGAAAGATAAACCCCAAGCTTCCTCCGCACGCTCAATATGGCCTATCTCAACCCAAAAATAAAAGTATTTTAAATCAACAAGAAAAAGATGGAAATGCCTATCCCAACCAAATGCCAAAGAAAAAAGATGGATTGCCTATCCCAACCTAAAGTCAAATAGTTTAAACACTGTAGTGCTATAATAAGGAATAGCTAATCACAGTCCAGCATTCCTTTTTTTCTGTTTGAAAATTGAGCCATTGTTAAGAATTGAACCGTTCAGCGTGCAATATATTGATGGTTAAATAGTATTTTAAACGGATGCACTCTATTGACACCACCTTCAGAACGTACTACAATTCATAAAGGAGGAGAAAAAGAAGAAGGGAGAAAAGAAGAAAGGGAGAAACGAAGAAAAAAAAAAGGAGGGAGGAA